>CAIGRB010124254.1:1929-23868 GCA_903798255.1 Fraxinus quadrangulata | reverse complement strand
TATATTATATTACAATTAAATATTTAATTAATTAATAAAAACCTGATTTTTGCAATTTTGAAACTTAGCACCTGATTTTTTTATTTTGACAAAGTTAATACCTGATCCATGAATTTTTCCCTTATAAGTATGTGCGGCTTGGGCTTATGGATAGTTGGATGTGGAAATTACATCCCATCAGAATTTTAAAATTTACATTTCAAAATTAAGATGTACAAGTTTTTATTTCAAAAATCAGATAATAATTGGAATTTTAAATATCAATAATTATATTACAAAATTAAATATACGTATTCATCCCACCTAACCCATACCCAACCACCCACCCACACGAAAACCCTAATTATTCTAATTCTCTCCATTTTCTCTCATCTCCCTATCCCACGTTTTCTTCCCTCTCTAGGCTTTGCCACCACACCGCAGACACCCCCTTGCCATTATCACACTCAACCACCTCACCATCTCTACCGCACCACAACTACCAAAAAAATTCCCAAACCCTCAGCATCCGCCAACATCGCCACTACCACCACCACAAATATTCCTAAACCCGTAGCCGCAACAGCACACGATGCAGCAACGATGAGGAACAGATCGTCGCTTCGCATGAAGCAGCGACGGCGGGATGCGCATCGTCATTGCTTCATGCCATGGATGGATTGAAACCAAGTTTTACAAGGAGGCTGTGAATGACCCTTGAAATCTCTACTGCTATTTTACTGGAAATCTTCCAGAAATTGAATCTATGAGACAACAATTGGAGACGAAGAGGAACAACATGTCTTGGGGTGTTGGGATGTGGTAGTGTTGGTTTGTGTCCGGGATTGTGGGTGGGTTGTGTGTGGTGGTATTGTGGTTGATTTAGCGGCGACAGAGTTAGTGCCTGGTGGCAAATTTGGGAATTGTTTTGGTGAGGGTTGTGGTTTTGGAGTGGTAGGCTGGTGGTGTAACAATGATGATGTTGTGATGGTGGTCGTGGTCACAAATGGCAGTGCTGGTGAGGTGGTGGTGGCGGCGACGACGATTGTGCTGCTGGGGGAGTGGTGAGGTGGTGTCGTGAAGGTTGGTTGTGGTCACGAATTATTTGATTAATTGTGACCATTTGATTGGTTACTCTGTGATCAATAAACAATAAGTGACCAATGAAAAATATAAATTGTGACCGAGAAATAATGTATAACTTAAAAAATTGTTAATTTGTGATCGATAATTTGACAATATACTAAGTTGTGACTTATAATATTTTTGATTTGTGACCGATAAATAAATTGTGACGTATAAATTTTTTTATTTGTGACCGATAAACAAATTGTGACTTAGAAAATTTTTGAATTGTGCTAGAATGTGATCACTTCGCGATGTGTTACTCATCAGTTCCATTGTGGAAGTGTGACCACTTGAAAACTAAGAATTTTCTGGCTTGTGTCATTAGTCTAGACTCAATAATAAGTAATAACTAGAGCATTAGTCAACATTCACAACTACATTGAACTAGAAGTACTTGGAAAAGAAGTAAAGTTGTTCAGGCTCCAACTGTGCAGCAACGAACAATTGAAATGTACAAGACTGACGTACTCGCAATTTTAACGAGATACACACAGATAACAAAACCAAACATTGAACTAGAAGTACTTGGGAGTACAATTAGAAGTGCAATTGCAATTTTACCATCGAACAAGGGTCGTTGATGGGGATTACAAGTAATTGTAATTACAGTTACATCAGCACTCTGTTGTCATGATCAATCAAAAACCAGATTGAACGACTGGAGGTATAATCCCAAGAACTTCCAGAGCTGACAAATCTTGATGAGAGAACATTAACAATTAAGCACTTACTTCTACTTGGTTGCTCTTTGTTCAGGGATCAATGAACCAAGTCCATCTTCTTTATTAGCACTCCAATACAGAGGATTTGATGTCAAAATCTTGACCTCTGATTTATCATTGATCTCCAAAACTTCCGGTAATCCATTAGTACACCCCCTCGACATTCCAACGTCGATTCTTATGGCTCGGTTACTGCAAACCCCATTAATCCCATGTTTCTGAATCGTATGCCCCATGATCATCCTCTTCACTCCGGGAATAGTCTCAAGCACATGCTCAAGTGTTGAGCAATCACAATTCGTTGCCAACGTAATAGAAAAACTTCTCAAACAAACAATAGAGTCTCTCTCCCTTACCAACTGATCGGC
The DNA here is from genome assembly GCA_903798255.1 of Fraxinus quadrangulata. Lineage (NCBI taxonomy): Eukaryota > Viridiplantae > Streptophyta > Magnoliopsida > Lamiales > Oleaceae > Fraxinus > Fraxinus quadrangulata. Next base: position 21,671 of record CAIGRB010124254.1, on the reverse strand, counting down.
CACCTTCAGCTTCAAACCAAGAATCCAATCCCTCACCTCCTCATTCACGCGATCCAATCCATAAACCACATGCTTCGGCAATAACCCACCATGCACAAACACTGAATCCCCAACAACCACAACCGTCTGGTTCTTCGACAAGAACCTTTTCGCAATCAATCCATTTGGTCGCAGTGCAGCCATTCGTGCTCTAACACCATTCAACAACTCCGGCTTAATTCCACGAAATTCCTTAGGCATCCCATCAAATGGATCATCAATTACACCATTCCCATCCAAACCACCGCACATTTTCTTCATGCAATTCCCAACACGTTGCCACATAGCCCAATTTTCAAACTCCTTTAGTCCATGAGACGTCACCAAACGAAAATCCCCATCAACATTCATAATCTCATGATTCCCATTCATCGTAATGACCCTCCCACCAACTTTCGCAGCCTCCCTCTTCAATTTCTCAAAGAAGTACAGCAACTTAATCTCATCCCCACCCCGGTCCAGAATATCCCCCACCTGTACAACAGTGCTCGACCCGCCCGACCACCGACCATTCAAGTCAATCAGACCTGCAAGCTTTAAAGCCTGTTTGGCCTTAAAAAGGTCCCCATGGAGGTCCCCAATGGCAATAAGGCGAGAAGGTTGTGCAAATACAGTCTGTAAAGGAGGCAAACATGCTGTATCCTTCGAATTTTTTTCATTCTGGGATGTAATCCGATCCGAGTTTGGGTTTGGTTCAGGGAATAAGAAAAGGCCGCCACTGACAGAGAAATCGACGAAAGTGTCGACGAAGGAGGAGAGGAGTGAAGGGAGAATTTGACAATTAATTTGGGATTCCATTTTATTTATTTTTTCCAAATTTTTCGCTGTTTCTTCCCAATAAAGCTGTGTATGGGGTCCGTTTGTAAATGGTTTTAACACACATTAATTCCTCATTTTGATAAAAGATGCTACCTTTGCAACAGTACGGTGAGTTAGAAAACAAAAGTCTGCCGTCTTGGTATTTGAAATGCCATAATTCTCCCTTTTTTTAAATTTGGCATAGAATAAGTGAGGAGAAACATAGTATTTTTACAAATTTTTCGAGTTGATTCAGACAACATAGTTAAACATGGCTGTCAAAATGGGTCAAGTTTACCACATAACGGTAGAGTTTTTAATTCTCATTTTCGAAAAAATGCGCATCAAACAAGGGCTTAATTTCGTAAACGGTAATTGAAGTTCAAGAAGAATTCCAAATTGGTCCTTGAGTAAAATTTTGACGTATTTAATCATTAAAGTTAGATAACTTTACACAATCGTTCACTCCATTAGCGTCATAGCTCAAGATTCGACATGAACTAACAACCATATGTACATCATCCATGCCATGAATTACAAGTGATGCAGTTTCAATAGACAAAAAAATCAAATTTAGCAAAAGAATTCTTAAATTGATCCCTTTGGCTTTGATTATAAAATATTTTTCATTATTAATAAACAGTAAAAAAGGTTTTTAAGAAATCCAATAAAAAGCGATGGCCAGTTGGAAGGAATTTGTCGCTTTAAAGACCATTAATCCATGTCAAGGGTTCACATTTGCTAAGTTGGATATGATGCTAATTTAAATTCAATTGTGTGACATAAGTTTCTTGACTACACGGGTAAAAAATATTTTAAGTAGCACTTCGAATTTTTACTTAAACTTTAACGACCTTTTGGGAAATTAACTCGAATTTAGAGCTTGTTTGTCTCCCATTATTGGGAGAAGAATGAAATTTTAAATAATATTTTTTGGAGAATGTGTGGTTGAAATTTAAAATAACTTTATTGGTTTGTGTGTAGAATATGTTATTGGGTAACAAACAGAGTTTTAGATTAATAGTAGACAAACATAGGCTTAGTGAGGTTGAATAGTAAATGAGCCACCGCCCATGACTTGACTTTAGAGCATTAAGCATTATTTTCCTTGACTAAGGATCGTGTCGAGTCAGATCACCTACTCATTTTGACACTACAAATGGAAATCCTGTTAATAATCATGCTATAAGTACAAAAAATTTGAACTAAAAATTTCGACATACAACACATGACTTGGAATCATGAAGATGGAAAAAAAAAAAGAATCAAATTCCACTACATGAGCATCTGTATGAATTCAGTAAGAAATCCCCTGTGAGGCTTTTTCCTAATATCACAGTATATATAGAAAGATGAGTGACGTTAATGTGATATTAAATGATAAGTATCCTAGAAGATTCCAATTTTGAAAAAGAGAACTACACACATTCATGCTATCGAATAGAAGTCTCATAACAGCACGCTGCTAAGCAGTACTCAACAACACTGCACAGAATACCAACAAGATTCAACATCTTTTCATTCCGTAATCTCGTCTAATGCTGTCCATTTCAGCATACCAACACATTTGTTTATGTCACTCGAATCAAATCGAGGATAAATAAGTTATTCGTAACCACCACACAACAATGATCACCAAAATTGCCTCGAGAGTTTTTGGAGTTCACAGCACAGAAAACATACCACAGACCATTCGCTAAAATGTCAAAGCTACTGCTGCCCCTATATATGAAGATCTAGTGCAATCAGAAACAAGGGGTATCTACAGTACAATTCCCTTGCCAGAGAGGAACAACAAATTGCAAGGATACCGACTATGGCTCATAGTTGTTTACCTGTCCCTTCATGCACTCAGAGTTGTACCTCTCGATCATAGATCCAGCTAAACGGAATTCTTGGTCCTTGCTTGGCCCGCCCTTGAGCTCTCTCCTCTAATCGCCTGATTCTCGGAGGCAAACCACAGACATAATCCTGAGCCTTCTGCCCTTCCGAAGATAGTCCGGTTAGTTTTGTCACGTTCCATCTGTCAACCAAATGTTCAAGAATGTCGGCATAGTCTCTAGCCGTGTAGACACCAAGCCGCTGGGCAACGGCTGAAAAGTGATCAAAAAGATTATCATCACGTCCATCATACATCAAGTGGGCTGGCATTGAGATTTTCTTCCTCATCATGTCGGCAAAAGCCAGCACTGTTCCATCAGGATCGATCTCAAACAGCTTTTCAACTATTTTGGTGTATGCAGTTTCATGACGCTTCTCATCTGCAGCAATTATACCACAGATCTGAGCCAGCTTCACGTCCCCATGGTCCTTCGCTTGTCTTGCTGTGTTACCATGAGAAATGAAAGTGGCCCTTTCTTGAAATGATGTATAGATAAATCCAAGGTACGGACTGTTTTCTGTCCGCGGATCCTGAAAATATTGCAACAGATAGAATCTGAGTCTAAAATTTCAAATATTTATAACTATAAGAAACAAGATATTCACATCATTTAAACACCCATATTTTGTAACTGCAAAGGTAATCCACGTATCCGCAGCACATATTGACGCGCGTGTATGACAGAGACTACCATAGAGAGGTACGGAAAAGATCAACTTTTCTTGTGAGCATATTCATTATATTTAGGAAGTCGATAATATGTATATATTTTCACTTAATACGAAGAGCTGCAGCTGCTCGACATTCCAGGCATAGAACAACAGAGAATTAAGTTAACAGAAATAGTGATGGTGGCAACAGGAAAAATCTATTTGGTCATGCGGCAAGAATCTCACCATTCCGGAACCTATCAAGTACTGGATTGTCTTCTCAATTTGTCTCATGTCTACCCGTCCTGACAGATAGAGATATTTGTTTAGAAGGTCTCCATGCCTGTTCTCTTCAGCAGTCCAGGCTCTAGTCCAAACAGCCCAGGGAGTAAGACTTGCCCCCGTTTCATCTCGCACCCCATCCAAGGTATTAAGCATTGTCTGATACGTTGGAAGGGCTTCTTCTGTGATCATGTCACCAACTAGAACAACAAAATAATCGTCAGGTAGTTCCTTGGCTCTATCCCTTAGTTCCTTGACATGATCATGAAATTCATCGGAAGCAGGATCTGGCAGGAAATCCTGTGGTTGCCAGCATTTTTCGACTGGCTTCAGGTGAACTAATATATTTTGTTCTGCCCAATCCTCCATTGCTTTGAAGATCTCAATCTTTTGAGGTGGCATAGAGTGTGTTACTTGAACGTGAACCTCCCGTGGGGGACTAAAAGGCTTCTTGAGAGTCTCAACCTCCCTGAAACAGAATTCGACACACAAAACAACAGAAAAGAATTAGACTGCAGAACAATCATTTAAGCATAGCATGGAACTTCAAAGCAATTTATATCGTGTTCGAGCATTCATAGAGTAACCGGTCCAGAAAATGCTAGTCTATGTTAATTATCCATATTGGCAGTTGACTCCTCAAAAGTAAACCAGTCACCGTATCTAATGTCCTAGCCGTATTTGCTTACAATTTACAGGTTACACATAAAAAAAATTAGATAAATAGAGAAAATAAAACGCAAAACAAACTCTTTCTTTGCCAATAAGTTATTAAATCATTAAAGCTCATCCTTGAGAGTTGAAATGCAAATGTATCTCAATTATAATATCAGGGCCTAAAAAAAGATACAATAGGCAATCAAAGTCTAGCGAATTAGCATTTCAACGATCTCCACTAGAGCTGCTAATTGACGGTCTAAATCTATCAAAAGAGTGTGTGTGGATAACTGATTTTATAATAGATATATAGATGGATATAGAGAGTATTGACAAGTAATATATCTGAATTTCGAACTCTCATTTCAAGAAATACTTGATTTCGCCACCCCACTTAAAGGAATATCCAAACAGACAGTACAAAATTTAAGTTTAAGAAAAGAAACTAGGAAGAGAGATTGAACCGAAACATTTTCCAGATTGAAAACAAGTATCTATGTTGCAATTGGTTACATTATTTAAGTTATCCCAATATTCAAAGCTATCATATACCATTTCATGGCTGGCACGCTTCAACGCCTGAAATGCATGCTTAAACAAAGAGCAAGGTATGTATAAATAATTCGCATTAAGAAAATAATAAGACAATTTATGTTATTCATGATACCTAAAAGAAAATGACATGATCGTAAGTATAAAAATGCGACCAAGTAAACAATAACAGAGGAATACACGGTAATTAACAAGAGAAAACTGTCATGAAAACTCGACGTTCATTTGATTGTTGAAAGATCTGAGCAGTTGGTACAAACCAGTTTCTGATGAGACTACTTAACCATCCTAGGTAGAAACAAAAAGAATAAATCCTAAGTGCCCACAAATTAGACCAAACTTTTTTCTTATAATGTTTTGATGACCGCATTTTATCAGAATATTTTTATCACCGTAACCATTTTAATATCTTCTATTCACATAACAGAAAAAACAAATTTGATAATCGCAAAATGCACGACGGCACCAAACTAAGCAAAACATAAAGTTACGTGCCTAATCTCTGCATCAGCCAAACATTTGTATTAAATAGTTAAGAAATTAACTATTAAATACTTCTCACAAGCATTGAGTACCAGTTGAAAGAAAAGAAATCGCAAAGATTAGAGATAAAAACAAAAACCCATATCAAGAAAAAGCAGAAAAAACGATAATTTGCATCGAAGATCAAATCTTTATGAAAAACAGACATAAAGAATGCCCATTGAAGGGTTTAATAGATTATCACAGATGAAGTAAATATACAATTATAAAAAAGAAAACCAAGGCTTATTACTTGGAGCCAGAGCGAAGAGTAGAAGCCATGAAAAACTTGGGAGATCTGTGGCTGGCCATAGGTGGGAGAGAAAATGAAGGGCATTTATGGGATTGAAAGTTGATTGCATTCAATTCCAAAGCCATTGTTTCTACTTGATTTCAATGAAAGCTTCTGTTTACTACTTTATTTCTCAGGTTTTGTTTCCTCCACAGAAGTGATGGCTGCAAAATATGTGTGTGTGTGTGAGAGAGAGAGAGGAGAAATGGTGGGGCAGGGAAGCCAGGCGGAGTGGTTTGGAGAAAGGGATGTTGTTTTGGGGTGGCATTAGGAGGGTGTATACATCATATATAGATTTTTTTTTAAATCGACTCAAACATCAATGAATTATGCTAGATCTAGATTCTTGTGTACATCAAATCTTACAGTCTCTCTATGTGACATAATCTAGATAGAAAAGAGAGATCGTTGGATAAATCCAAAGGAATGATACAATGTGGCAGAATATAAGAGAAGATCTACACAAAAATGTACATGTAGTATGATTACTTGTATATATACCAATGTTGTTAATACCAATCTTATCAATGACTTCGCTAAAAAGAATTAGAAACCTGTCTTATTGTATCTTAACAATTACAAAATTAGTAATCGTTCAAAAAGAGAGTCAATAATCAATTGATTCCACTAAAATCGGTACTTTTTTATTCAATCATAATTCCACTCTTTACTTATGATAATTAATGTTTGATTTTGCGACATGTACATCAGAGTTTATACCTTGTGTAAATAATATCCAAATGACATTTCATCGTTGATTGGTGGAAAAAAAAAACACGTAGAATAATTCGATTGATTTACAAGTACATGCACACAATTATATGTCAATCAAATGAGGCTATCTCATGTGTTGTACCTAGAAAAATTAGTCCTAGATCTAGGAATTACATTATTTCATTTATTAAATTTTTCTTTATATGCATGATTCTCACACTTCTACTAATTTTTATTTTTATTTAAATTTGACTATTTTAGCAGTAGATATTGTCAAATTAGTAATGTTATTCATTTAGATTAAAAATGATTACAGGTCAATGTGGTAGTGAAATAACTCTGCAGCATTGTTCAATGTATAAAAATGCATTACAACTTCATTTGAACGATCTGATAGTGACTTTATTACTATATATTTGGATGATCATCTAGGCCACTCTAATAAATAATAATAAATCGATATCATTATTTTATGCTATAACAAATTCATATGATAATCGATTCCGATGTCGTCTAAACACGATTCCTAAAATTCAAAATGAGTGTATAGATAGCATAAGTATTTTGCTGAAGTATATTCTTGGTATTATATTAGTAAAAATATATTGGCAGAAAATGAGGTTTTAGAATAAAACAGGGGGCAACATTGTAAAGATAAACAAATGTTTTCACATCACCAAAAAAAGATTGCAAGTACAGACAAAAGTTAATTGAAGTTGCCAAAATGAAAGGATTTATTAGCCGAATAAATGCATTTGGCAATAAATATAGAGAATATACCACTTGGCACCCTTCATCCTTGTATGGCTACATTTGTAACATTTATTGTTTATGTCACCCCACCCCCCAAAAGAAAAATAAATGAAGTCTAACTTGAGAATATTCGAAATTGATGTTTACAAAAGTAATTAGCATACAACATTCCTATCTTTCACTATAATTATGCAAAATGTTTTTACCTTCTATTTTTTGATATTTTCACCCTTAATTACATATTTGATTACATAAAACGTCGTTTTCGTCAACTTCCATCCACCCCTCCGTTAGGTGCCCATCTGCAACCCCTCCTATCATGAGAGAGCCTGTTTTTGTAGATATTATCTACAAAATTCAATACAGTAAGTTCTCTAGATGCTACTTCGACCTTGTTTGATCCTCATTTTTTGAAAAATATATTTTTCTCTCTTTTCTTTTCAATCACGCATTTTTCAATAAAATAATAATACACGCAAAACAAAAACTTTTTATTCATTTTTAACCATAAATTCTCAATCAATCCACTATTCTGAAATACATTCTATACAAAAAAATGAGGCTCAAACAAGTCCTTGGACCTTTTTTTGGTTCCAAGCTGACATGACATTCTCGTAGTCTAGACTTAGCATTATCTCCTCCTTCTTCTTGTTCTTATAGGGCGTTTGGGCGCCATTTTTTGCTCATTATTAGAAAAAATATAGCAGTTGAAAAATGAAAGTCGTGATATAAGAAGTTAAAAAAAAAAAAAAAAGGCAAACCCATAAACTGTAACATTTCTTCTAAAAATGAGGTGGAAATGGCTAACGAACAGGCTCTAATATCATCATCGACTCCATTAAAATCTTCGAATTTTTTAATTATCGTCTGATCACCACCAATAATTGGTGTTTTAGTATCTCCCCCTTCAGGCCTTCACCTATAATTGGAGAATAATCATCATAATCAAAATTGAACTCGTATTTCTCTTTCCAAATCAATTTCTGTGCCATTTTCATGTGCTTGAACCATGACTATTTCTGCAACTTCTTCATTTTTGACTCAAATCATCTGTGGATATAAATCTGCCCCTCTCTAACAGTTGAGTTCACAATTTGAAATTTGAACTGATATTTTATAATTTTGTAGTTTTATACGCTCTCTGTCTCGAGTTTCGAAATTTTGAAGCAGGGAGAAATGGCAGATGAAGGGTCAGCAACTTGCATCGACATTCTTCTGACCCTTCAAGGGTCAGCAAATTTTTAAGAACAATGCTAAATGTACACCCCAAGTTTGAAATCCGTTATTTTCAAAAACATTGTTGGCGGGGAAGTGTATGTTTTTTAAAAATGTCCAATGTCATGTATATAAAGAATAATATAAAAAAGAGTGCATATAGCATGATTGATTTCTTAAATATGGCTGCCGGGTACATTTTCTTTACTAGAATAGAAAGAATGATCCGTATTTATCTTTAAATACATGATTTAAGTATAAATTTACACAGGTTGATTTTTGGATCTGTTTGCTGCTGAGCCTTGAATCATCTATGATGTCTATACCATCACCAAGAAGTGATCCCATCCAACAACTCTTGGTCACAACCTTAACATGTTCACCAATGTGGAGAGCATCATCACTTAATGGCGAGTTGGATTAAAATAGACAGAAATGACATTTTTCATAATCAAATGTATAATTAATGGTGAAAATACCAAAAAAAATGAAAAGTATGAACCTTTTGTGCAATAATAATGAAAGATATGGACATTATGTGTCAAAACAAAATTGTTGTTACATTTTAATATTAAAACAAAATATTGTGATTCGAGTCGCTGCTCTATTATTAGTTCTTTGTGTCATATCATAATTTTCATGAACTCGTAGAAGATTTAAGAATAATGTTCCATGTCATCGTATTGATCAACACCAGTTCAGATGATAATGGAGTTCATAATTGGTGATCAAATAAAGTTCGAAAGAAGTTGGGGGACTCAAAAAAATTTTGAAATGGGACTTGGGCATCAAAATGATCCAGCGAAATCACGAGCGAAGATGACTAGCAAGTTTCCCCATATACATATAACTAAGATTATTAGACTTTATTCTTTTCTATTTTTTCAGTTATTTAATTTTTAAACTCACTAAATTCTCCCAAAAAAAAAAGGAGGCACGCTGGACAGATTCAATCCAAAAGATTGGCCGTTATGTGGGTTAGGGTGGTGTAAGCCTCTTCTTCGCTACTCTCTGTGCTAAGTTCGTTGGGCTCATTAATTGATCCTTCGGCTACTTTGTGGGCTTCCTATACTGGGTTGGCTTCAAGCCTTTTTGTCGTGGTCAATGATGGTGGGTTGCAGGTTTTCAAGGTCTCTCCTTCGGCCATTCCCTTGGGCCAAAAGTGAAAAGCTCAATGAAGTAGATCTACCATACTGGGCTTTAAAGCCCATTAATATAGAGTATTATTCATCATTAGAATTAGCCCCCGTTTGTTTGGTGTAGTTTAAAATTTTGATAAAAATCTAAGTCAAAATCAATAATTAATTTTAACCACGTATTTTTGAAAATCCACAACTTCTATCAACTTTGCAATCACACATTTTATCAAATTTTATGAAAATTTACTAAAAATCTTATATTGAGCTTTATATCAAACGTGTAATGGCTCTCTTGACTCTTTACCATTTATTTTTTGTAAAAAATTTCACAAATAGGAGCAATCGGCCAATTATCAGGAGTTGTCGGGCTAAACAATGAAGCTTGACTCGACCTGTAATTATGTTAGATCAATCCATAAATCTGCTCAAATCGAGTTGGGTCAATTTTGATTCAATTTTTTAACTGGAGGGGCCATCCCCAACGAGCCACCCTGTGCCAATGTTAACAATACAAAATCCAATAGTTTGAAGCACAAGAACATCTTATCTTATGGCACAATAATTTGAGCTATTGATGATATATTGAAGAATTGCTCGTTTTAACTTTTTGGTTTTGATATCATATTTGTACATTGAGTAGTTCAAACTCTTTCATATCGATAATTTATCATACCTTTAACCGTCCTTAATTTTACAAGAAGTTGATGCCTACAATCCAAGGCATTGAGTCCTCAATCTTCAATCTGTAGCATTCAAGTTCGAATTTCGTCCAACGGAATTCTTCTAACGCTTAATCAATAACTTCAGAAAAGAAAAGAGAGAGAAAATCATAAATTGCAATGTGCATAGTAGAACAGAACGCTGGTTCCCAAGTGCAAATTTAAGAAGAATTTTTTTTTTTTATTATGTCTGACTAAAACACTGAAATTCTACCTTGAAAATCCTATACATTAAACAAGCACACTTCCTATTGTTTCTTTATTATTGTACATCAGTATACTGTAACCAAGACATCATCAATTCATACACCCCATAAGTATTTAAAACAAAAAACAGCCTGAAAAAAATAGTTAATACAGAGGTTAACAAACAGTAAACAAACATACAAAATCAAATCACACAAATCTGTTAAATGGCTTTCTTCCCGCTGTAGCTGGCATGGAAACAGCTGAATCTACGCTTAAGTCCCCTATAGATGCAACAGACCGATGTTTTCCCAACGCCTTTTGAGAATTTGTATCTTTGATAGATCCTTTATTCCACTTGAAAGAACCGATATTTGGCGTCAAAGGAAAAGAAAACCTCCTGTTTGAGTCATTTCCCGGCGTGCTAGGAATTCTCTCCTTCGGATTGCTATTTGCTCGAACTTTGGCTTTGGCTGAAACAGTAGGTGCCATATAACTTGGAACAGAAAATGGAGGGCAGCTCATGAGGCTATCGTCGTCTTTCAATGGAACGTTATAGGCTGAATTAGCCGGACTTGCTCTTGGACGTGGCCAGGCTTTTGCTGGTGGAGGTGTCCTACTCGGGGTACGATATTGTTTTGCTCTAACAGGGATAGTTGATCTTGATGACCTTGGAGAGGAAGATTCGTGATTGTTAAAACCGAAGTAGTTGTGCTTGTAATTCCTCGAATGAAGTTGAGGACTAGGCTTGTACTCTGAAATAGGCCTTGAAGGGGTTAGAGCAACAGCTTTTGCAGCATTTTGGCTCTGAGAACTATTTTCCGGAGGCAGCTTATGTTCTAACCAGTTCCACCACCAGGGAAATCCGTTGGATCGGATGTCCAGAGAAGTTTGAGCTGATTTTGGATTTGCTTTCCAGAGCTGGTACAGAAGTTCAGAATTTAGAATAAATTGGACGACGTATCAAAAAATTGAAGCAATTCTCTTTCCTTTTACTCAAATACGAAAAATCTGTTTATGCAAAGGTCATGATTGAGAAAAAGCCATAGAACACTGATAATTACATTTTCAAGATTACCAGTTTTTCTGGAAATTTCTTCCAGTTGGGATAAAAAGATAGGGTTCTCTGTTTACCTGTTGAGAATATGCATAGGCCATAGCTCTCTCTCTTTTGATTACTGCCTCCACTTTTTTCCGTAACCTGGCTTCTACTTCCTCTTTAGTTAGCAAGCTATCATCCCAATCTTCATGATTACCGGCCTCAGACTATAAGTATGGCAAACAAAGGAAAGGAGTAAATTCTGTTATTATTAACTCACCAACTTGTGAAATGACTTTCACTTGACAAAAAATGGTATTTGTAAAAGTTGTCATGGTTTATAATAGTATTTATATTGAAAGGCCAGGAGAATGTCTTCGGTAGGTTGGCTTTTTTTGACTTACCCTTTTCTCTTTCCTGCTCCTCCATTTCTACTAAAAAATGCCGCTTTCATCATTTATAAAACAGAAGGCCACTCCATATTTAAGGAAGAAGTTTCAAGATATTTGCAGACTCTAGTCACTCTACTAGTACTTCAATGCATATTAATATATTATGTTTATTTTAGTGAAAAATATTGCAAGTGTTCTTGAGAAAAGAAATGTAAAATTTATTTATTGAGGTCTCAAAAGAGCTCGCATACACATAAACCCTGGCACAGAAATGGAGAAGAGATGTAACTGCAGTTTGAAATAAGACTAGACAATCCTATTTCCGAAAGGAGGAGTTGAATATTTAATCCGATATTAACCATTATTTTCACACCCCTAATAATGCAAAGAGAAGGCCAGGCTCCAAGTTGTTCAAGTGGCACTGAGGTTTTATATACTTTTGACTTGTGTGTGCGCACGCACACATGTTGTTGCACCCTGTAGATGCCTGGCTTTTGGGGAGGGAGAAGGGGGGATCTGACATTTGCAGTTTGCCTATACATAACAGCATGCATATACAATTTAATAAAATAAATAGATGTAATTTCCAAAATCCTGTAAGGTAATGCATGAGGTTGACGTGAAATGACAGAAAGTTGAAAGCATTAGAGGAATCTTTTGAGTAAAAACTCACCTGGTTCGATATACATTTGCTCAGGGTACTCTCTACTTCCTTATCGTTCCTATAAGCTTGGTGCTGGAGTGACTGGTTTTCTAACATCTGGATCCTTCTTGACTGAATTTGCGATTGAACCCGTACCAAGAGCTGCATTTGTTTCATGGCATTCATTGTTTGTCGTCTCACATTTTGGCCTCTCACCACTCCTTGAAGCCTCACTAGACCCCTCAAAGCTCTGAAACTCCTCCTTGCCTATGATAGCAACATATAGAATGCACTAGTGATTGAGGTATTTCTAGACTTGGGAAGTGAAGTCACAAGTACCAAAAGAATAATAAGGACAACAAAAAGTGAGACTTAAGACCATAGTTCGTATTTGATGTGCAGTACTAGACATGATTGTATGGTGCAGTGAATAAGATTTTAGGTTTTTCTTCTTTAATATTGTCGAGTGTTGTCCAATCATCCCTAGTGGACATGCCAGTAATAGAAGAAACAACCAAGTATAACTTTAAGTCATTTCCATTTGCATAAATTTCCAGTTGAAACATGCAAAAATCGAACATGGACGTTTTTCTTCACCCAGAAATGTTGCCTAGTTAAACTTTTCATTTGCTTAAAAACAGACATCTTTTGGTTTAGTGTAACAAGGTTTATGGTATAGAACATTTGCCTCTCATATCTGTACCAAATAATTGGTCATGCTGGAATTAGAAAGTTCTAGATGTCACCCCACCCCCAAGGGGCTTTTTTACTTTTGTTTTAACACGAGGAGCTCCATTATAAGGCTGCACCAATCAACGACACAGAAAACAATTGCTTACAAACAGAAAATGTGTTCTTAAAGCTGTCTACCACTAAAATCTAGCACAACCATGATCATTCAGTGCCAAAATAATACCTTGTAGTTGCTGAGGTGGAATAAGTTTCAACATCTCAAATTAATGTTTTGAAACAATATATTTTAATGTTCATTGTCACTTTTGAAATTGTAACTTTTTATGATCCACAAATATATAGTTTCCGTTAAAATCCCAAAACTAGTATGAAGTTGCAAGAAGACTCAAATCTATACACAGTTAATAAACCTAAACTCCAAGCAAATTCAAGACCACAGGAAGCCTCCATCAGATACTTAAGATATGGTGACTGAGTTAGAAAATTACCAGGTAACCTCTATATGCTGCCTGGATCTTAGTGGCAAAAAGGTGCTGGTTTCTTAATGTGGGTTCTGGACGGTGGACATTTTTTATTTCCTTTTGTTTCTGATTTATCTTAGGATGAGGCTGAGCCTTAGAAGATGCAGCCTTGGGAGAAGCGGCCCTCGGAGAAATGGCCCTCGGAGAAGCGGCTCTAGGAGAAGCAGCCCTGGGAGTAACAGTCCTAGGGGAACAAGCTCTACGAGAAGCAGATTTAGGTGAACTGGCCCTTGGAGATGCTGGCCTTTCAGGTAAAGTAGGTGGCATTATTTGATGCTCGAAAGACGTTGTTGGAGGCCTAATAAGCAGTTCATCCGCTTCCCCTAGAATTTTCTCAATGCTGCTTGGCCGTCTGAACAGGGGAATGAATGATTTGGTTTCTCCATGCCCAAATGCGCCTCGCACTTTCTTCTTTTCCTTACCACTTTTCTTGTTTGATCCCTGCATCAATGGATATAAATTCTAGTCAGTTTTGAAGGACTCGGATGTGCCTTAAGACAAGGTTTATTTTCTTCACATGTGCAACCTCAACTTCCACATGGATAGGTGTACGAAACATGGTGCAATTGAGAAACAAGAACAATGAGCAATTTTAGCATAATCAGAAATGATGAATAACTAGAAGAAATAACATAAATGTATCTTGGGGAAATATCTGTTCTACTCGACTCTAATAGCAAGTAAAACTGTCATCTCAAAACGGGTAGGCAATCAATGAAGAGGCCATGCCGTCCAGGCAGATAGAGTAAATAGGGAAGTTGTAATTTGTTGATGTCAGACATGCTCCAATAAATAGAGCGGCTTATGCACTAAAACTTGGTAAGGTCTTTACGCGGCGCTTTTTGATAAAACTGCCTCTTAAGACATCAACAATATTCCCAAAATTCCATCAATAGTAAACTAGGACAAATAATAAGCTCTTCCAAGGATTTTCCATGCAATTTCAGAGACGGTAACATTAAATTTATGTTTAGATATCAAAGTAAATCAGAGAGAAGGTAAAGACACTTAAACTTCTGACATCTTTATCTATCATGATGAATTTCTATCAAATTCCTTAATGAAATATTACTACATATTGAGTTTCAATTCTTTTATGCCGATAATAGATATTTGACTGTTTTGTGTTCTAAAACGTGTACCACGTGTGCAATAACTTTACATCACCACTCTGAGAAAAGGATTACATAGGTAGGACTTACCTCCGAGCTGTGTGTAAAAACCTTCTTAATGACCGAAAACCAACTTCCCTTCTTTCCCATATCGCTATCAGTACTAATTCCACCTGAATAAGCAAAAACAGAGTTATCAGTTTAACTTTTGTTATCCAATTTTCATGACTTTCATGTTATCAATAATGGTTTCGGCTATTTGAGTCATTTTCTACTGTTGTGTTCGGTTCATCACTAAATGTACTAAAAAAAATCCAAAGAAACAGTTCTTTAACCACCACAAAATACGAATGCTTTACTAAGATTGTGTAGCTTTTATGACCTTTTCTAGATCTACACATGACATATCCTATTTAGAATTCGTCAGAAGTCCATTTAAACTTCGATGAAAAAATTTATAATTTCAGTTAGGAGGCCTCTATTCTTTATTGCAATTTACAAACATGACTTCAATATATAAGATTAGGTAGAAAAGCTTGAAATATACACCTGCGGGCTCATGTGAAGCAAATATATTCAATCAATTCCACAGAAGATTCAATAATTATCTATAGTTTTGTCAATTGGAAAACACTATTATTAAACTACTTTGAAATGGGAAATTACTAGCCTAACACACTGTTTCTAAAGAAGATAAGATTTTTAGCCACCATCCCCAAATCAACAAATTTAAGAATTTAACAAGAAATACCAATGACTTAAATCTGGGATAACAAATTATACACTCTTAAAAAGGAAAAAAATAAAAAAAAAAAAAGCACAGTTGTNGCCTAATCCCAAGAGATCATATGTTATATCCTAATAAATCCAAGAAGATAAATATTTACCTTAACTATTAGTTTCTTCAACCTTCAGAAGCCTTTGAGAAAAAGCTGCACCACCACTCTCTCTCTCTCTCTATCTCTCTCTCTCTCTCTACATATATGTACATATGTATATAGACCTCTCTCTAGAATCCTCTAACCTACCTCTCTAATAGTATACCAAAACATTCTTCTTTCCCCTGGGACTAGCTTTTCTTGGGGTTTCTTTGATTCAAAATTGGCTACCCACAACTTTCCAACTATGTGTGTGTGTGTGTGTGTGTGTGTGTGTGTGTTAAAAACTTTGAATATGGTTCTTGCTTGCAAAAGATTGCAACTTTCTTTTTCTCCCTACCTTTTTAGCTTTATTGTTTTTCTAATTTTTCTTTTAAAATGATGATCAATGATGAAAGATGTTTATATGATACATTTTGTGTGTGAAAGATGAGGTGGGGTGGGGTGAAGCAGGCAGCACGTTGCCCACTTTTGCACTCAATTGCTTAGGCCAATGGCCACCTTCAACTACCTTGAATGCAAATTATTTATACTTAGACAATAATCTTAACCACTTATTATTAAACAGATGTATGGTTCATCTTTCTCACTTGTCTTATATTATATGTTATAATTAGATTTGGGAAAATTATAGTCATCGTCGCCCACTTAATAAATTTGTGCAAATTCAAGTAGTTTTGTCCTACCGAATTAATTTGTCTATTTCACCGTTAAAAATCAATATACTTTAAGTTCATGTTTGACATATATTATTTTAAAATAAATTCTTTCAAAATTTATTTTCAACCACACGCTCTTTAATAAAATAATATTTTTCATCACATCAATAATTTTTCCTAACATTTTAATCACATATTTCTCAACATATCGCTATTTAAAATACATCATTTCTTCAATAATATCCATCAAATATATCAGAAAATCCAATTTTAAGGGTATAAATCCACGTGGCCTCACCTCCCAACCCTAATCTCATAGCCTAACCTAACCTAACGATGACATTTTGAAACAAGTTTAAAAGATCTTTCTGACTTGAAGATAAAAGTCCGAAGTCAAAGATTAATGACGAATAAATTTGAAATTGATAACCTCAAAGAATATTTGAGAACTTGCAAGAAGAAAATTCGTATGGACCGACCTTTAAATGACATCAAAACTTGGTGAAATTTAGATAGTACTTATGAGGTTGGGAAGACCCTTAAAAGCATATTTTTCAATATGTGCACTTTAATCCTTAAAAAGCTGAAAACTTGTAAAATAGCCCGAAGCTTCCCAAACTTCACAGTATAAGCCACATATCATTCTCTATAGAGTTTCGGAGTATTATAAGATATACCGTGTCCGACCCATCCTCGTCCAAACTAAATCTCTCTTATTGCTACTAGATGGACTAGTTACACATTGAAAATAAATTCAACTCCGACGGCCGTAGAATAGTTTAAAAGCATGATGGAAAATCTTGTTACCAAAAATAAAATAAAAGAATTTGAACCAACATTTTATTTTTCTTGCAAGTGGATTCTCGTGTCAAACAATGTCACTGAATCCAACATGGCCAAGTAAATTTTTTTTGGCAAACGAGTTGTAAATATTTATTTTTAATGTCCAAAAAATTAATTAAATCTCATGTGACTCTCAATTTTTTTTTATTATTATTTATTTTTTGAGAAAAATATGACACAGACTATAGATGACTTGGGCAGTGGTCAATATTTTAGTAAATAAAGAGAAAAAAATTTCAAAATACTTTAAAATTTGGTGCCATTAACAAGAACACGTTTTCACTTTACTCTCCATTATCTATGATATGAAATAAACTATACTCATGTGACTAGGTCTTGCCATGGCGTGTTGAATGATTGCCTTAGATTGTAGACTGGGGAAGCGGTCCACGGGGAGTTCTCTGTGCATGCCAGCATTGTACGTCCATCCGTACGTGATTGGTCTAATATTTTTGTTAAATGTACTGAAATTAGTGTTTTAAAAAGCAATTGTACTAAACAAATATGTTCAAAAATAGAAGAAGAGGTATCGATATATGATTGGACAATTCGATTGTGTTTGACACCCATTTTGAAGAAAATTTGATTTAGAATAGTAATTGATGGAAGAATGTGTGGTTAAAAAGTAAGTAGAATTTTTTATGTGTAATATTATTTTATTGATAAAATGTGGTTGAAATGAAAAATGGAAAAAAAAGAGAAAAAAATGAGTTTTAAACATGGNATTGGAAACAAGTAATAACTACTTACAACAGAAGGGCTTGAGCTTTTCGATAAATTCAGTTCATGATTGGGCAGGGATGATGCCGCCGAGTCAGGTCCATTTATTTCAATAATATCTAAACTCGAAGGTTTAGCAGATATTGTGCTGGAAGTTGCATCTATTCCAACAGATGACGACATGCCACCAGCATCAGCATGCATAAGAGGGTCAGAGGCAAATGCAGGTGGAGGACTTCGGGATTCTGGCCCAGGGAATGAAACCGGATGGTTTCCAAACAAGTTCTTCTCTAAACCAGTCTGCATAAAGAGTAATCCACTATCAGAGGTGTTGACGAGCCAAGTATGTGACTACGCTGTACATTCCCTTCAGGCACAACAAAATCAAAGAGAAGAAACAAGAAAGCAGAAAAGGATGAAAGGGAAAGAAGGAAAGAATTTAAATAAGGTAACTATGATGTACCGACGTGGACACGTGTCCGACACACTTTTTAAAATAATAATAATATTAATAATAATATTATGCCACCGGGTGCTCATTGTCAAGGCAGACGTTTCACCTTACTCTCGAGCCTAAACGTCGTTTAAATGGACTTTTTAGAACACTATCTGAAACTTAAGAAAGTTAATGTAATAAAATTTATATAATGAAAAAAATCGTTAGAAGACATTATTTACTTCAATCATTTTTGTCAAGGATTTGAAACATAATATTTTATCTATTGTAAAACCTAGATGAACTTTCTCGGCAAGTTCTCGTTTAAGAAGTGTTGCAGACAGTAATTGAAGGTTGATTTTAGATCAATGTATAGCTTATGTTTAACATACATTCTCTAAAAATATATTTTTCTAAAATTCATTTTCAACCACACGTTTTTCAATAAAAAAATATTTTTCATTATATCAATAACTTTTTATTACTTTTTAATCACATATTTATTATCATATCACTATGTAAAATATATTATTTTCTCAATAATATCCATCAAACACACCCTAACGAATGAAGTATGCATTGACTAGACTGACTTGTTTTTTCAAAAAATTGAAAACAATGGGCAAATAATAGAAAGTCAGGGCAACAACAATTTAACATTAAATCGGCAAGACAACAACAATACAATTTATTCAATAATAAACTGCAAAGTAACAACAATCTAATTTATAAATAAGTCAATGCAATATATTTTAGGGAGATTTTTTTTAGCGAAAGAAACATATCTTTATTGCAAAGTTTTGAGCTCATCTCTTTATGATTGATTAGGGGTCGTAGATTGTGAATTCATCATGCACGGGTTCTATTCGTTCACTAATTAATAAATCGTGTTGCATAACATGTTTGAATTAAGTTATAATAATACACGAAATTTTTTTCACGTATTCTTCAAAATATTTAAACTACAAAGTACTTCAATATACATATTAGTTTCCTGATTTTATTTTATTGTCTTGTTATTTAATTTTTATTTGTTGTCTTTTCTAGATTGATATGTTTCTTACCTCCTAAAGCTACAATACACCATATTTTTTATGTTATCCTGTCGGGTGGTAGGCATTCTTCTAAGATAATCAAATATAATATTGCCTTTTTTACATTTTCTTGATTTCATGAAAATTCGATTACTCATTTACAATTAAAATAGTAAAATAATTAAAATTTTTGATGATTTTCTTTCATTAATATAGTTTAGTAGAAAATTTCCATATTATACTATTTCAATAATATTCCATCGAAAGAGACAAGCTATAAAAGTCAAATAACAAAAAGGATAGACGTGTTTTATAC
Organism: Fraxinus quadrangulata; assembly: GCA_903798255.1. Lineage (NCBI taxonomy): Eukaryota > Viridiplantae > Streptophyta > Magnoliopsida > Lamiales > Oleaceae > Fraxinus > Fraxinus quadrangulata. The sequence goes on along the minus strand of CAIGRB010124254.1, from coordinate 1,985 downwards.
ATTACAAATGAGCCAAATGGCAAAAAGGGTCAACATGTTTGGTACAAATTGAAACT
>CAIGRB010124224.1:12763-34745 GCA_903798255.1 Fraxinus quadrangulata | reverse complement strand
TTGTTTTCGACATTTCAAATATTGCCTAAACCAAAAAGGTTTCGACATTGATACATCAGTGCACGAAAATAAGCATTGCCCTATACAATGTATCACTTGATAGATTTTACACTTTGGACCTCCAAGCATATTTCCATAGCCATTATAGAGATTAGACATTGCAAACACTGTACCAAGACTGGAATAATGCAACTATAGTTGAAAAGTATAAGGAGAGAATACCAATACAAGATAGATTAATAATACGGGGTTAGCCAAAATATACAAAAATAAAAGCAATTAAAAGTAAATAAAAAGAAATTTTTAAAACTAAAATTAACTAAAGTGGTAATCAAAATAAAAACATTCATCGGCAATGATGCCAAAAACTTCTTCGCTAAAATTATATACCGCAAGTGCACGGGTCGATTTTAAGTAATAAAGTTGACAATCTGGCGAAGAATGTTTACTTTTAATAAGAAAACATAATCGCATTAAATATTTTTGAAAATATCTCAATGGGTCACCTAGGGTTAGAGATATATTTATATCCCCTACAAAAACCTAGAGTAATTACTATTTGGCTTAAAATGTATAATCTTCTCTCGAACAATGTAAAAATCACTAAAATCAATCATTTAATGGTCAAATAAATGAAAAGCATTCAACACAATAATATTACACGTGAAAATAAGTATTTTAACATTAAAAGGAAAATATTAAAATTAATTAAAGCTAGGTTAAATTTCAACCATAAATCCCAGCACAAATAATTTAACTCATTTTATATATGTGATAACAAAGAAGAATATTCAAACAATATATCACTAATAGAAGAAAATAATAAAGAAACAACAAGATTATAGAAAAAACCCTTGTTTGGCTAGATTTGTGAAAATAATGGCTAACTCTTGGTTTCCCCAAAATTTTTCCAACTTCTTGATTGATTCTCCTTTGTGTTCTCTATGATTTGCTTCAAAATACTAAGAAAATTCCAAGAAAAACAAGAGAAATAAACAAAAATGAAAGAAAAAAGCAAGAAGCCACCGTCGCCCAGCTCTCTGATTTCACACTTTAATACCTATAAAACAATTCAAAATTTGCAACCTAATTCCTTGGAACTATACAAAATAACTAAAATAGCCCCCAAGTTTTTAAAAGTGGTGCCGCCCAAAACCATAAATTGGTCTTATTTTGCAGGCAAGTCCTTTAGATAATTGTATGTTAGGTCCCTCAACTTTGATCTTATATAATTTGGTCCTCAAATTTTGACTTTCATTTCAACCAATCCCTTAATAAATTGCAAGCCAAGGTCCTTAGACTTTTTGACTTGTTCGCTTTGGTCCCCAGATTCAAAATTTTGTGCAAATTTGGTCATTTTTCCTCAATAATTACATAATTGTGAATAGAAATTCGTTCATTTTTATCAAAAATAAGTATATTTAGGTATTAAATAATTGTGTAAAAATACACTTATCACATTCCAAAAATAAAAAAAGATCAAACACTCTTTTCTTTCATATTCAAAAATTCTAGTTTTGTGTTCTTGAATTTTGAAAAAATTTCACTAATGCTTGAGTGTTTATTTTTTTCTCTAGGCTTGATAAATACTTCAAACAATTTACCAAAAGTCCCTTTAAGCATCACATTCAATCCGAGGGGAGCAAATGTCGTTTTAGGACAACGATTACATATTTAAACCTTCAACTTTTGTTCTGATTTTTCTTGATTATATTATTTTGTTTCTTCTCCAACCCCTTGTGTGGAAGCATTAATTACAACAATCTCAAACAATATTTTTGTAATGGAGAGTGAAGCCACCATGGCTACGATCAGGTTGATAAATCAAGACCTTATTCGTTTGGACTATTTTGATGGAACGAATTTTACAAGGTGGCAAGACAATTTGAAGTTTTTCCTAACGGGGTTGAAGATCTTTTACATTCTTGATCCAGAATTGGCACCATTTTCAGATCCAATGGATGAAGATACTGAAGCTGTAAGAATGGAGAGACAAAAGCGTCAAGAGGATCAATGTAACGCCCCAAAATTTCACAAACACTGGGACGTTACCAAAAATTTAATTTTCGCATAACGATAAAATAATATTCTTTAAATAAAAATAACCGGAATATCCATAATGAAAACATAATCACAAATTAAATAACTGTTTTTGAACAAATTAAATTGACTAATAATTTAAAGAAAAAAAAAACTAAATGTTTATCTCTTCGATTCCTCTTGGTAGTCGCATCACCATCCCACCACTGTTCCAATCGACTCAAACTAATCTGTAAAATTTTGTAAAACTATGTATTTAAAAATACCCAGTAAGATATGTGCATTTCTCATACACAATTATATAACCATAAAATAAAATACTTTATACCACTCTTCTCTTATAGAGTTTATCAGTGACCAAGCGATACACTTATCTTAGGTCATCTTATATTCCCTTAGGATTTCATGTCTCTTAATAAAAAACTCAAAGGTCCACTGACAATTCATGCATAAATTACTGAATATAAAAATGTGAATTGTGGGACAATTACACACTATTTATAGTAAAAAAAAATTGAGTCATGATACAATTGGGATGAAAAATCGTGTCTATCAAATTGGACAAGAATTAATTTCAAAAAATAGAATTATGATTACTTTAAACTTTATCAAATTAAGATTGCAATCAAACTCTATCCAAATCACAAAAAAATTATCAAAATCAAAATCAACATTTATCACTCTATCAATATATAATTATTTGGCTTCATTTTTTTTTCAAAATATTAAAAATATACTATATAAAACAAATAAAATTTTATTTTAAAATTTTCGGGGCGTTACATTACTCAAAATCAAGTTCTAGAATCCAACATGAGCTCACTTTCCTTGAATCCACCCCATTTAAAAAATGCTCCTTCATTAACTAAGTACAAAATTTTATTTGATTCTCCTCTTCGTCATGTTCAAACTCATATCCTTCCTCTTTTCTGTGTTTATGATACTATTTTTCTATGGTTTGATTTCCTTGATAATTTTTGGAAATGCTTCTAGTACTGCAAATGCAAAAAATAAAGGATAAATGGACGTTTCTCAACCATTCATTTTTTACACATTTTATCCAAATTTTTCATTTGTCCTGCCCAGAGTCCCAAATAGTTAATTTAGTTGTAGCACAAGGACAAATAGATGGTTTTCGTCTAGTTGATCAACCGTTGTTGAACAAAAAAAAAAAATTGATTTTTTTCTCCAATTTTGACCAATTTTAAGAGGTTATAATGGGAAACTGACATTTTCTCAAATATTAACAATTACAAGTATTTTGGAGTTTAATTTGCATTTAATAATTAGTACATGTATTAGACTAAATTCAAGTTTTGGGAAGCCTATAAAAGGCTAGTGATTGTACTCATTTTCAAACAACAATTCTCCTCCACTCACTAATGATAACTATAGTATGTTGGATATTCACATGAAGGCATATCTTGAAAGTCAAGAATTGTGAAACTTGGTAGAAAGAGGTTTTGAACCTCAAATAAAGAAGGTTTGTTTCAAGCAAAAAAGAGAATTGCAACAAGCAACCAAGAGGAAAGATCAAAAGGCTCTTAACAAGATTCATTAAGCTCTTGATGGTATGATTTTTCAAAAGGTGTCAAATGTTATCACTTTAAAGCAAGAATGGGAGATTCATGTGAACAAAGTAAAAAATATTCGTCTTTAATCTTTGAAAGGAGAATATGAAGTCCTATCCATGAAGGAGTCCAAATTAATTTCAGATTTCTCTTATTTAGTATCGTGGTTATCAATGAGATGAAAATGTAAGGGGAAGAAATGATCTTCAAAAGATAAAAAATCGTTTGATCTTTTCATGAAAATTTCAATTTTATGTTGGTAAAAAATTAAGAATAAAAAAACTTGGAAGAAATGACTATTGCTGTAATCGTGGGCACACTACAAGCTTACGAGGAGATGTTGAAAAAGAAGAAAGTATCAACAAGTCTTGCAAACAAGTCTTTCTTTGAAAGATAAGGAACCAAAGAGGTCACATGGAAGAGGCCGTGCAAGAGGAGATAGAAATTTCCAACAATCATCATACAATGAAGGAAATTATCAACATCCATACAATTCAAAAGGGTTAGGCAGATATAATTCTCAAAGACGGATGGAAGAAAAAATAATGGTGTAAATCTCAAATTATCACAAACTTGGTCATTTGCATGGGAGTGCATGAGTAATAACTTGGATGAATAGTCCAACTGTGTTAAAAACAATGACAAAGGAGAAAGAACTTTATCATAGCGTACAAGGTACAAAAGGAGGCATCAAGTCTTGGTAATTAGGCACCGGAGCAAGAATTCATATGTGTGGAGACAATATTTCTTCATAGAACTTGAAGAATTAAATGGCCATGTTACATTTGAAAAGGATTCAAATGTGTAAGTCAAGGGTAAAAGTAAAATTCTCATCGAAATAAAGAATGAAGAACACCAATACATTTCAATGTTTACTATGTTATATTCAAACAAATTTTTTGAGTTTGTGACTACTTTTGGAGAAAGAATATGACATTCTAACGAAGAATCAACCGATGATATTACAAGATTGCAATAAAAACATGATTGCTAGAGTTCCAATGATGAATAGCTGAATGTTCTTGTTGAATATTCAAAGTGGAGAAGTGAAGTGTTTGAAGGCATATCTCAAAGATTCAACATAGCTATGGCATTTGAGATTTGGCCATCTAAATTTTGACAGTTAAAACAATATTCGTCATTCAAATCAACATTGTGAGGTGTTTCTCTATGGAAAGAAATTTCTGAAGGCTTTCACGAAAGAAGCAAGTTTTCAAGCCTCGAGGTTACTAGAATTAGTGCATACGGATCTTCGTGGATCAATCAAGTATGCATCATTTAGTAAAAGTAATTAATTCATGTTATTTATTGATATTTTTCTCACAAAATATGAGTTTATTTTCATAGAGAAATGTTCAATGTATTTGAGGTTTTCAAGAATTCCAAAACGATGGCAGTCAGAAGATCAAAGTTTTACCCTCACATCGTAGTAGTGAATACAATGGCCACTCATTCAACAAGTTTTGTAAAGATCATGGCATTCATCATTATTTGATTGTTCCTGTCTCTTAAACAAAATGGCATAGTGAGGAAATGAATAGGATCGTCATGGAAATGATTCGAAGCATGTTGAAAACTAAGTAAAAGCCAAAGGGGTTTTATGATGATTTCTTCAGTGTGATATATATTTACTGAATCGCTGCCAACTATAAGTGTGGAAAAAATGACTCCTCAAGAAGCATGGAGTGGATTCAAGACAATTATATTACATCTTCGAGTTTTTGGGAGCATTACTTTCTTTCATGTTCCAAAAGAAAGGACCAAGCTAGATGAAAAATGTAAAAAATATATCTTCATTGGCTATGATTTAAGATCAAAAGGCTACAAGCTCTACAACCCAATAAATACGAAGGTGATGACTAGTAGAGATGTTGAGTTCGACGAAGAAGGAATTTGGAATTAGCAAAATCAGCAAGAACAAAATTATAATTCTTCCCTTTTTATGAATGATGAAGAACAAGTTGATGTGATTCTGCCTCAACTAACACCACTGTCAACTCCACCACCAAGATTTATGGTCAAGATACACATTCATCTTCATCATCCTCAAGTGAAACGCTACAATGTATCAGAAATTTTCATGATATTTATGATGATACCATGGAGTTATCTCAACATTTTTAGCATTTAACTTTTTTCTATCTATTTCTCAATCATTCAGTTATTGGTTATGATGATGTCATTCGAGATGATAAATGGAAGAAAGCTATGTATGAAGTGATCGAAGATATTGGGAAGAATGATGCTTGGGAGTTAGCCATATTTCTTAATGATTAGAAGCCAATTCGACTCAATTAGATATTTTCAAGGGAAAAAGAATGCAAATGATGAAATTGAAACCTACGATGGAAGTTTGGTAGCTAAAGGCTACAGTTAGAAATATGGTGTTGATTATGAAAAAGTGTTTGCACCCATAGCTCGTTTTGAAACAATAAGAAATTGTTTCCATGGAAGAACAAAATGGTTGGAAGATTCACCAAATGGATGTTAAATCAACATTTTTGAGCAGGTAAGTATTAACTTCCTAGTCATGTTGTGACAGCAAACGAAGACAAGGTTTTCAAGTTGAAGAGAGCATTTGATGTAGGACAATTAGATTTGGAGTTTGAAGAAGATATGGATCGAAAATTGGCTAAACGAGCTACTGCCTCAAAGAAACGATCATAACTTTCAGCTCGAGTGTCAGATTTTCTATTATAATATGTTTTCGGAAAGCGTTTTCAGTTTTCCATACTGTCCAACCCNCAATTGAAGGTTTATCCTTTTTTTTTTAATTTTTGCGTTTTTAGTTGTTTTGATTTAGTGGATGTCTAATTTGATCTTTTTGCTTAAATTAAGGTTCCCAGAGACTATTTAAAGGCTTTTGTTATCAGAATAAAGCAGATCTCGTTTTTGGTTCAATATTATTTTCTGGAGGCTGTCAATTTTATGAGCTAAAGATTTGAACTTCATTATATGAATTAAAGCAAGTTCCAAGGCATGGAATTCGACACTAGATAAATTTCTTCAAGCTAATGGATTTATCAAAAGACAAACATTAATGGTGATATCTTGTTTATTTGCTTGTATGTCGATGGTCTATTTCTTACCGGCTAACATTCTAATATTATTTGATGAGCTCGAGAGAATTTTGGTGAATGAATTCCAGATTAGGGACATCAGATTAATTCTTCATCTATCACTATGGTTTATTTAATTCTTTGACCCAATCACTGTATAAGCTTGTTGGTTATAGCGATAGTGATTGGACTGGAGATAATAATGATAAAAAAGGTATGAGTGGTCATGTGTTCTATATGAGAGATATGGCTTTTACATGGTCATCAAAGAAGCAACCGATTTTTATGCTTTCAAGTTGTGAAGCGGAGTAAGTTTGCTACTGCATCTTGTGTTTATTAAGCAATTTGGTTGAGAACGCTAAAGGAAGTTCAGTTGTAACAAAGTGATTCTACCAAATTTTTTGTTGATAACAAGTCGACATTATCATTGGCCAATAATCTAGCTTTTCATGATCAAAGCAATCACATCAACATGAAGTATCATTTCGTTCGAGATTTTGTTGACAAATAGTATGTGGAATTGAAGTTCGTAAAGTTCCAAGACCAAATAGCAAGCATTTCTCAAAGCCATTGAAAATTGATGCATTTCGAAATTTTGAAGTTTGCTTGGAGTTAAAATAAATAAAGTTAAGGAGGGATATTGAAAATATAAACATCATTTATTATTCATGTTCATCATTCATTCATTTAAAGTTCATTCGTGTCTTTTGGAATTATTCATGCATAATTTAAATACACTAGTTTATTCATGTACTTGGAAAATACATGAGTTATTTTGAGAATTTATTTACATTTAATAATTAAAAGAAATTCATGTTTTGTGATGCATATGAAAGGCTGTGATTGTACTCATTTTCAACAAGTCATTTTTGGAGTATTATGAAATAAACGAATGTTCACTTAAATTGGTATCTTCTCAACTTCTAAAAGTTGTTGCCCTATCTCCAAGTTTACGACAAAAACACTATTATAAATGTCTTCTTTTGCAATTGGACAATCATTATTTATAATAGATAGCATTAATAATTATTTCAAATGACCAATTGAGGTTGGGACAATCCAGGGATACGCCCCGCGACAACCGCGTATGACCATCCACCCGGTGAAGCAGTCGACCCCCATAGGGCCGCCTACCGCCATGAAGTCGTCGACCCCTATAGGGTACGACCGTCCACCCGGTGAGGCCGTCGACCCCTATAGGGCCGCCTACCGCCATGAGGCCGTCTACCCCGATCGCGTACAATCGCCCACCCGGTGAGGGCGTCGACCCCCATAGGGCTGCCTACCGCCAACCCTCGTGAGGCTCTCTACTTTTCCCTAGGTCACCTGCCATCGTGAGACCAACACTACCCCTAGACGTACACATGACAATTAAACGGGCGAAAATCACCCCCAGAGAACGTGAGCATCCCCAACTGTCAGATAAGTGGGGATCACCACTCCAAAACGTGGGGGAAGTGGAGAATGCATATGTGGGACACGTGGCACGACTAATCAGGAGATGGGGTCATATCACCAAGCGCCTATAAATACCCCCGAGGTGAGAAATGTATTTCTTTTTGAAATCCAAACTTTTGAACTCTCAATATACTGTTCTCTTATTCCCTTTAAGCATCAGTTGATTCTCACATCGGAGGTACAATAGGGGAGAAAGCCTCGACCTCATTTTGCAGGTAACATTTGTTGATCGGAATAGTCGGAACACCAGTCGGAACACCCCACATGTCATCATTGCCGTGGAGGTAAATTGTGATTATTTCATTGGCCCTGTCTATGGGAAACCACTGAACAAAAAGCTATGTCAAGGAGACGAACACGGAGTGAAACACGCATGGTCGGAATACGGCGGACACGGAGTCGGAGTTCGTTGCTAGAGGTCATGATCCACCACCGCCACCCCAATATATAACACAAGGCCAATTCAGTGCCTTGGAAACACAGTTGGCTGCTATGNAGTTGGCTGCTATGATGAACCTCTTGCAGAATCAGACGCAGAAAATCGTTGCTCCCCCACAAAGTTCGTCGGAGTCTGTACGTGAGCAACCCCCCAGATGACTCAGACGATTACCCCGCCTAGTACCCAGCCAACAACAGCAGACATGGAGGCTTTAGGATCTGTTTTTCCACCTATTATCCAACCCACGACAGATTTGAAAAAGAAGATAGAGGAGATGATGACCCAAAAAATAGACGATACTTCATTTATTACTATTCATTGAAGTGTTAACCTCTCTTAATACTTAATTTGTTTGTATTATTTACCAAGAGAGGAATTTCATTGTAAAATCACTTTGATAAAGTGTGGGTCGTGTTGAAATTCCTTAAAAATCAATATTGTATAAGGATTGGTGCTCCTTGTTGTAAGCCACCATGTGGGTCATATTGAGATCCCATAAAGCTCAATAGCATGGGTCGTGTTGAGGTCTCGAAAAGCTCAACGTTGTAAAAGGATCGGTGCTCCTTGGTTGTAAGTTACCGAAAGCGTTGTAAATGGTCGGATTGCACCATAAGTCAATCAACATAGTGAAAAAGGCCTTACACGTATTGGAGAGCTTGGTAACGGGGGACATATATCATTGCATTAGATCGAACCTCCATATTATATCGTTTGCAACATCTCCTCCTTTTACTTAACGTTTTTACTTTGTGCAAGTTTTATATCAGTATTTAGATTATTTCATTATCATTTGCGTGATCATTAGATTAAATCTAGAGTAGTTAACAAAAAAGTTTTAAAAACCAATTCACCCTCATCTTGATTAGCCAATCTTGGGCTTTCACAATTATTGCAAAACTCTCGGAGACTTGGAAAGGATATCGGAATAAAATAATGCATAGTTTTGAAGATTATTGTTTGGAAGTACAAAAACATCTTCGAATTGAAGAAAAGTCAAGAGCAAGAGATAAGAATGACAATTCTTATGAAGGCAATTCAAAAGTGAATGTCGTAAATAAGACCGAACCTTCAAATAAATTCGACAAGAGAAAACCTTCTAAAAACTTTAACAAGTTTAAGAAGAAGTCCATTGGAGGTTGCTTTGTATGTGGGAAATCCAGACTTTATGTAAAGAAATGTTGACACTGAAAGTAAAACAACTCCAAAGGAAAATGAACTCCATCAAAGAATATAATATTGTGGCCACCGTAAGCAAGATAAATGCAATCAAGGGAAAAGTTCATGGTTGGTGGTACGATACATGTGCAACTATATATGTATCATATGATAAGCCTTTATTCAAGGCTTATTATGAAGTGGATAGAGATCAAGATGTTCGAATGGGTAATGAAGGCCGCTCCAAAGTCATTGGAAAAGGAAATGTAGCAATCATCTTCACTTTCGGGAAAACCATTACTTTGACAAATGTACTACATATTCTTGAAATGAGTATGAACTTAGTTAGTGGTAATCTCTAAGAAAAATCGGGATTAAAAAGTGTTTATGAGTCTAGTAAACTTGTACTATCCCTAAATTGGAAATTTGTTGGAAAAGGCTATTCTAGTGAATGAATGGTCAAACTTTGTACAGTTGACAAGTTAAATAATAATAAAACTGAGTTTGCTTATTTGAGTGATTCAATTACTTTATGGCGTGCTAGGTTATGTCATATAAGTAAGAATACCATGAAAGGAATGCTAAAATGTGACTTAATATCATATAATGAAAATGATGCATTTAAAAGTGAAACATGTGTAGAATCTAAAATGATTAAGAAGCCTTATCAAAGTGTAAATAGGACTTCTAATATTTTAGAATTAATTCATACAGACATATGTGAATTAAATGGTATGTTAACTAGATGTGGGAATAAGTATTTTATTACCTTCATAGATGATTCCTCTAGATATACTTATGTTTATTTAATAAAACATAAACATGAATCTTTTGATATGTTTAAACCATATAAAATGAAGTAGAAAATCACTTAAGTAAGAAAATAAAACCTTTAAGAAGTGATAGATGATTTGAATATTTTTCTAGTGATTTTAACTTGTATTATGAACAACAAGACATAATTCATCATTTTTCTATACCTAAGACACCCAAACAAAATGGTTTAACTATAAAACTATATTAGTAGCTAAAGGGTATCGACAAAAGGAATGAATAGATTATTTTGATACATATACACCGATAGCAAGAATAACTTCAATTAGGATTTTATTCGCATTAGCTTCGATACATGACTTACATGTCCATCAAATGGATGTCAAGATGGCATTTTAAATGGGAATCTCAATGAGAAGATTTATATGGAACAACCCAAAGGGTTTGCTCTACTCGGAAATGAACATAAGGTGTGTAAGTTAGTGAAGTCGTTATAAGGTTTAAAACAAACACCTAAGAAATGGCATGAAATTTTGACATAGCTATTAATTCATTTGGTTTCATAAATAATAGTGTAGATAAATGTTTATATTCTAAAGTGTGTAATAAATGTATAATCCTTATTTGCATGTATGTTGATGACATATTGATTATGAGTAATCACATGGATGGACTCAAAGAAATGAAGAGGTTTCTATGTTTTACATTCAAGATGAAAGATCTTGGACGAGTGGATATCATGATATTGGGTATTGAAGTTACAAAACTAGTAGGGATTTCTACTTGAGTCAAACACATTTTATTGAGAATGTGATTAATAAGTCCAAACATTTGAATATAAAAGAATTTAATACCCCTTTTGATCCAAGTTTAAAACTTATAAAGAATTATGGAAGAAAAATTGCTCAATTGGAGTATGCAAGTGCTATAGGAAGTCTTATGTGTGCAGATCAATGCACAAGACAAGACATAGAATTTGCAATTAATCAACTTAGAAGGTTTACTAGTAATCTGAGCAAGGAACATTGGAAGGACATTGGAAAAGTTCTTGATTATTTAAAGAAAACCAAGAACTTAGGTCTATAATATTCTAATTTTCCGACTATATTAGAAGGATTTACTGATACTAGTTTGATTTCTAGCACGGGGAAATTAAATCGACTTCGGGTTGGGTGTTTACTCTTGGAAGAGGTGTTGTCTCTTGGAAATCAAAGAAACAAACATGTATTACACACTCAACTATGGAATCATAATTTGTTGCATTATCATATACCGAGAAAGAAGTTGAGTGGCTTAAGGATCTTCTTTATGAGATACATTTGGGACCGAAGAATACATCTTCGATAATTATCATGGGTGATAGTCAAACCATATTAGCAAAAGTATACAATGGAAAATCTAGAAAATTGAGTCTAAGACACAACTACATAATGAAATTAATCAAGAGTGAAATATTTTCCCTTTATGTTAAGTCAATGGAAAATCTAGCAGACCCCTTCACTAAATCTCTAAATAGAGAATTAGTAATATCTACTGCGAGTAGCATGGGGTTGAAACTCTTAAAATAAAAGATTCACCAATGATGGCAACCTTACTTGTCATTACTTAACAAGTAAATTCACGAGTTCCAAAAGGCAACAAGAAGTCATTCCATATGTGAATAGTTCAACATTATAAAATTTGCGCTAACCTTATCCTACTAATATAATTTTGATTGTTACTTAAATGAGGGTTGAGCTTTAAGTTCTTAGTAAAATTCAGTACAAAAGTACAAGTATCTCTAAAAGTAACAAATATACTGGAAAAATTTCACGTAGATGAACTTTGAGGTGGTGCCACTTCAATAGAGAGTTGGAAATTCTCTTTTAAAAGTTCGTTGAATAGGATAAGCGCAAGGTTATATTAGTGTTAAGCAAGAGTAAAGAACTTGAGAATACGTAATACTCGTGTGTATGTTTTTACTGGTATGTCACAAGGAATAATTGGTTCAAAACTTTTACGCTACCTTTAATTTCGACTTTAGTTATTTTGATTTACACTATGGTTAGATTCAAATTGAAAAATATCTAATTCTTATACATAAGTATGGTATATTTTGAATATGAGATTTTATTGTATATTTTGAATATGTAAGTGGGGGATTGTTGAAATTGTTGCTCAAAAATCAATAAAAAGTGTGTGGAACAAAATATGGAATTGAGGGCCAAAACTTTGGCCTATGCAATCGCATAGACCATGAAGGCATGCGGTCGCATGTTAGCTTGCAGGGCTTGTATGCCCTGCCATTGAACAATTTATATGGTCACATAGAGTTAAAAACTAGACGTTGACTGGTTTTTCAAACTGAAATCTAGTGCCTTTTTGGATGGAAAATTGCCACTCTTCATCATGTTTAGCACCAATATTTTGTGTAATATGGATTAAGATCTATAAATAGATGTCTAATGATCAATACAAAATAATTGAAAACCAATTTTTGAGATATCAAATTCCATTCCAAAAAGAGAAAAGATCAAAAACTCTCTTATTTCATATTGAAAAATTCTAGTTTTGTGTTCTTGAGTTTTGAAAGAATACACTAGTGATTAAGTGTTTATTCTTTTTCAAGGCTTGATAAATCCTTCAAATCATTTGCCAAGAGTCCCTTTAAGCATCAAATTCAATCCGATAGGGGGAGGACAATGATTACTTGCTTGAGCCTTCAACTATTATTTTGATTTTTTCTTAAGTATATTATTTTGTTTCTTCTCCAACACCTTGTGTGGAAGCATTAATTTCAACAATATCCTTGTCGTAACTACCGACTACCAAGTTCCTATCATACTTTTTCACCAATAATCATCCACTGACGCCCAAAAAATATCAATTAAAAGTGGTATTGAGAATAACATTGGTCCAATGTTGGATTTCGTCCACGAATATTAAAGGCTTCATATAAGTTAAAGAATGTTGACATTAATCTTTGAAGTTCAAATTCGATTGATAAATTTCTTCATTTAATCATTTTATGAATATAAAGCGATGTGATAAGTATGTTTTCGTGATTATCCAGATTTTAAAGTTAGCCCCCGTTTGACCCCCATTAAATTTATGATACATCTCTCTCTCTCTCCCCCTCTCTTTAACCACACATTTTTTAATAAAATAATATTTATGAGTTTTTAAAGTCTGAACTCTTCTATTTGTAGAAAAAATAAAGAGACATCAAATCTAAATTGAATGACTTCATTTTTTATTGTTCTAAAGCATTAAAGCCAGAACAATAAACATAGTAGAGTACTAAACTAATTAGTTTGTTACACATATAGAGCTAGAATACTAATGAAACTAGAGAACTAAAATAACTAGAAGAATGGATTGTTACAATAGGATAAATGATAAACTAAAGTACCAATCAAGTTTATCGCTCCTTGTAAACTGTAATTCCTTCAAAGATATCGATATTGAACCGAAGTAGATGAAATCGAGCACTAGACAAGGGCTTTGTTAGAGCATTGACAAGTCAATCAAAAGATGACACGTGTGCAACATGTAACTTACTGTCTTGAACCTTGCCACAAAAAAAATGAAAATCAATATTGATATGCATAATGCGTGAGTCAAACACCAAATTTGCGCATGGACAATTGTATTAATGTTGTGACAATAAATGACTAGTGCATCTAAGATAGTGACATTAAGTTCTTCTAGCATTGAATGAATCGATAGAATTTCTAGAAGCAACAACTTGATGCTCAACCTTTATGTAAGAAGGAGCAATAGATAGTTGCTTCTGAGAGTTTCATGAGATTCAATTATGTTCATGATAAACTAAATAGCCATTCGTATATATATTATCATCCGTATTTTTAGCTCAATCAACATAGAAATGATAAAATACTTTTATCTCCATTTGAGAGTTCTTTTATCTCTAATAATATTCTTATGATGCCATTGATATAGGATCATTATATACTAATTTCTCAAACACCTTTTAAGTGATTAAGTTTAAGCACTTATCTCACAATTTCTATGATCGTGTATTTTTTTGCTCTTTTATAGTTGCAAGATGAAATGTCAATTTTATTAAATAATCATGATTGAGATATAGATCTAATGTAATGAATCATGAGGTCTAAATATGATTGTAAAACAACATTTAAAATCTAAAAGTGATTGTTAATTTAATTAAAAATAAAATTGACATTTTATGTTTATCAATAAAAGGGACATGAATGAACATTTGTTCATCCTTTCGTGATGGATGTTTGTCTATGTGGGACCCAATTTTATGTCCTAGAAATTAATCTAAGAAACATATAATATATTTGGGAAGACTTTTTTTTTTTTTTTTGTAAGCAGAAGGAAATTAATTATTCTTATCTATATCCAAAAGATTGTCTTAATTAATTTCCAATTAAGAATATTATATAAAGTAACAAAATAAAAAAGGTTTACATTTGAATGATATAATATAAATACGATGAAATTGCCTTCCATGTTACCTTTTGGATTGGCATTTTAAAAAAATGTCACATTTTAATAATCTTTGCAAGAATGTCATTTTTTAACTTTTTTGCCCCTCTAAAAAATTTAAATACTTACATGTCCTTAATTAAAGCTGATTTGACTAGATGAAAAAACAGTACAAAAGTGAAAAAATATCACATCACCCCCACCCAACCGACTTTTTTTAAACCCATCTTCCAATTTCGGACGTATACGCATTTTGCTAAACCTATTTCACACTACAAACTCACTTTCTAAACCCATTTCGAAATGGGGAAGAAGAATTTGAAGACTTTTCACTCCATAGTAACCGCTTCTTCATCTCACAATAGATAATCCACACCCAGTCATAGTACATTTCAAGTTCAGTCTCTGAAGGTTCATATTTGGCTCCAACTTTAAATTGAGGTAAATATTATTTTCATTTTCTTTTAGACTTAAATGTTTTGAATAATTTGTGATTTATTTGTATTATGGTTGGTTGTAATTTGACGTTGAGGGGAAAAAAATTAATATGTAGGGTTTCGATTTAATAAGTTACCACATGAAAGTTCCTAAAAAATTGAGATTATCAAACGTTTCCCATGTAATGTTGGGTAGAATTTTTTAGTTCATTTGATTTTTTGGTTTATGGAAAATCTAGATTTGTTCCTTTATTTTTCCCCTTTTTATTTGGGGTTCCTGTTCTTTGAACTAGATTTGTTCATTTAAATTTATTACTAGGAATACTTTATATTTAATAGCATACGTGCTTTGCTAATGAAAAGGAGAAAATAGGTTAAAAAAATAAAAATAAAAATAAATGTAGTGCACTCTTATTTAATGGATTACATTTAGGTTGCATTTGGAAGCAAGAATGTAGGAATTTTAGTACACTCTTGTTTAGGGTTTTTGTATGATTTTAACAATTTTACTTAGTTTTGAAGTTTTACAGAGGATTTCTTTCCAAATATATCATTATTTTGGGGGTTATCGTTAAGTTAAATTCTTGTTGTATTATGTTATGAATATGATTTTGAGTTTATATGAGGTTAGTCTCATTTTTTGATTTATGAATCAATTTAGTTACATTTATTTGTAAGCCTGTTCATTTATCTATACATTTTCATATTTTTATCGGGTCATTGGTTAGAGATGGCAACAGGCGGGTATGGAACGGGTCAGTCATTCTAACCCCTATCCCGTTAGGTATTTTTGTTGTCTTTCCTCATCCTCATATCCAGTTAAAGCGGAGCGGATTCGTGATGGGCGGGGCTAGTCCCTTACCCCATTTATCAGCTAATTTATTTTTTTATATATTTAATTTGTAAATATTATTACTTTTTTTCAATTTGTTAAAAACAACTTATATCCTCTTTAAAATGGCGATAAATCTATTATTTTTTTAAATAAAAGATTTAAATTCGAAATTAACTTTAAACTTGCGGGTAGTAGGCGCAGGGACTATATTTCCTGTACATGCCCCATACCCAATTCGGGGAAATGATTCTCGTCATGCCCCCTTCCCTTTTACCTGGTTAAGCGGATAATTCTCTTCCCATTCGAGGCAAGACCCCACGTGAATTAGGTAGAATGAATTTGTTTGCCATCCCTATCATTGGTTCAATTTTGGATGAATAAAGAGTTATGTTTATCCTATGATTATGTTTTCTCAAGGACCGAAAGTCCAAGAATTGAAATGCATATGTTGGGATCTTTTTTTTATCTTTTACTAAAAGTGATTTGTTGAATCGATTTATGGTCGGTTCACGTGTCATTCAGATGAAATTTTTTAGTTTAATTTAAATGTAGACTAAAATTGTGAGTTGAAATGTTTTTAAATTTGATGCAATGTGGTTCAATTTGAGGATGCAAACATTTGATTCATGTTAGCTAATAGAGAATTTTCATGTAGTTCTTATGGAACCCATCAGTGGAGATAAGCTGTCATTTTTAACAGCTATGTTCCAATATTCTCGACAGTTATGATACAATGTCAAACTTGTTTCAACTGCTCTTCTACATATGTTAAGAAGTTACGAAATCATCTGACCTTTGATATTTGTTCATGTTACTAATTTGATTATAGATGGACAAGCTATAATGCCATTGGATGAGTGCCTAACGGGCATGTCAACGCCGTCTTCTAGTATAGGAGTTGTCCCAGAATGTCCTCAAATGCTACGGATCAGTTTGAAAATGAAGAAATGGTGGTGATGAAGAAGTGGCACTTGGCGTGAATCTGAATACCGTCTACTTCGAATTGAACTCTCTATACTAGGAGTGGTAGAAAGAGATTGTTAGGAATTTGAGGAAGTGATATGGCGCGATATGAACTATAGATTGCACAAAGAAAAATAAGATTAAAAGAAAGCAAATAAGAAAAAGAGAATAGGCAGAAGAACCGAATACTTTATTAACAACCAATGGAGAAAAATGCAAGTATGCAACTAAAGGTCTAATAAATTGAATGAATAGCCTAGTATTTATAGGAGAACCGTCCAAAACCCTAAAACAAGAAAACTATTTCAAAAATCGCATAAAATTCAAAAAATGTGGAAAAAGATTACGGCTCGAGCGATAAGCGGATGACGGGCTGTCGCTCAACGACAAGCGGGCGAAGTATTCCCTACTCCAATTTTACTCCTCTCACTCGAGCAGAAGTCGAGCGATCGTCCATCACCGTCAGTCCATCATTTTTTCCTTCTTGGACCCTATTTTGGCATCTTCAAGCCCAATACTCGACAACGCGAAACCCTAGACCTAATTTGGACCGAATTTGGGTCACAAAACCCAACAATCTCTACCTTAACACAAATTCTGGTGCAACGAAGGAAGTTCCAAAATTTCTCCACCTGGAAAGATAAGTCTGACTGTAGCGAAACATACTGAACTTTTTAACTTGAACCAAACCTCTCTAACACTCGAAAATATTCTTCCTCTTCTACCATATCCAAACATAGATACAAATGAACCCAACCCCGAGTTCCTAAAATTCACAAAGGATTCAAAATTTACCAAATAGGGTCGAAACACACCCCGTAACAAAATCTCCACTAAATTCTTTAACTGAAGTCCCCTGGCTAGACTCGTCACATTCAACAACTTCAAAAGTATGCTCATCCAGATTAGCATCCCCGTACCTATTTCCAATGGATCTCTCCCTAGCCTTTGAATACAATGGAACCGAAGACTGTGGTGGCAAAGTTGAATTACCCATATCCCCCAAACTCGACAGAGTAGTATTCTCCAAAATATACACAGATCTAACTCCCACCAATACTGTACCAAACTGTATTTACACCATGGTACCAAACTTGTGGTGATGTTTCTACACTGATTCTACCCAACCTTGCAAGATGTATAACTGGGACTTTCTCCGCCCCTCCAACACAATACGGACACCTTTCCGGACCTTCAAGACTCTACCTGCACCAAAGAACGTGTACCCTCTCGATTCCAGGGTACTCAATGATATGATGTTCTTCTTCAAGTCTGGAACATGTCGAACCTGGCCAAGTGTTTTGGCTGTTCCATCCACCAGCTTCAATCTGACTCTTTCAATACTAGCTATCCGAGAAGATTCGTTGTTTCCCATAACAACAGAACCTTGCATCACCATTTCATATGGCTCAAACAAATCCCTATTGAGACTCATATGAAATGCACCAGCTGTATCTAAAATCCATTCCTCGTCAGGCTTGGATTTCACTTCAGAAATAGTCAAAAGTTATCCATCACTTACAAAGTTCTCTGGGATGTCTGCTTTACCTGAAGTCTCTGATTGTCTCCCACGATTTGTAGCTGAATTACTCTTACCATGCAGCTTCTCAGAATCTTTCTTGATGTGTTATTTCTTCTTGCAGTAAAAATAGACAATATTGCTAAAATTCACCCTCAACTTGCCCCTTCGCTAATCACCACTAACCACAAGAGTTTCATCACCTCTAGAACCAGTTCCAACTAGATGTTTCAGCTTCTCCTTTGAGAATAAAGCATCATATGCTTCTTCAATGGTAAATGTGTCACGACTGTACAGAATCATGTCCCTAAACAACGAAAATAAACTAGGCAGCGAGCACAACTGGATTAAGGCCAATTCCTCTTCATCATATTTTACCTCTATCATCTCCAGATCAGCGACAATGTCCTTAAACACAGCTAGGTGATCTTCCCGTGATCCGTCTTCTACCATTCGATGAGAATAAAGCCCTTCATTCAGATTTAATTTGCTGGTCAGACTTTTGGTTATACACAATTGCTCCAGTTTCAACCACAATGCAGCTGTTGTCTTCTCGTTCAAGACGTCCTAAAAAATAATATTAGATAGATGAAGATGAATTTGCTAAAGTGCCTTTCGATCCTTCCGTTGCTTCTTCTCTATTGTCCAAGTTGTGGGCATTTTATCAAATCCCAACAAAGTATAATCCAAATCCATATGGGCCTATATAGCTCTCATCTTCACTTGCAATCCAAATGTGAAATATCATACTTCATGGTAGCCATCGATAACAAAAACCTCGAACGAATCAAATTCTTGCTCTGTGGATTTGCTAAACTTGAGCTCTGATACCACTTGTTAGGAATTTAAGGAGGTGATATGGTGCAATATGAAGTATAGATCGCACAAAGAAAGCAAATAAGAAGAAGAGAATAGGCAGAGGAACCGAATACTTTATTAACAACCAATGGCGAAAAAATCAATTATGCAATTAAAGATCTAATAAACTGAATGAAGAGCCTAGCATTTATAGGAGAACCGTCAAAAACCCTAAAACAAAGAAACTGGGTTAGAAATCGCGTAAAATTCGAAAAATACGGAAAAAAATTACGGTTCATCGCTCGAGCGATAAGGGGATAACGTGCTGTCGCCAAGCGACAAGCGGGCGAAGTATTCCCTGCTCCAATTTTGCTCCTCTCGCTTGAGCGGGAGTCGAGCCATCGTCCACCACTGTCAATTCGTCATTTTTTCCTTCTTGGACTCTATTTTGACATCTTCAAACCCAAATACTCCACAACGTAAAACCCTAGACCCAAATTGGACTGGATTTGGGTCATAAAACCCAACAATGATGAAAAACAAGAGGTAATTGAAATTTGTTGAATGGAAAACATTCTCGTCCCTTTTTGAATGGTTGAAAATAGTGGAACTTTGTAGGTTATGAAGTTCAAATACCCAATCTTTGTATTTTGATAATGAAAAACATTATATAAGTAATTTCATATGTGTGTAGTTTATTTTATAGTTTGCAAAAATATAGTTGTTTAGCCGGTTGTGTAGATTGATTGTGTAACTGTTATTAGTTATGTACTATTATTATGGTCGAGTTTAGGTATATTCGACAAAATGCAAAAAATTACATGAACTTCCAAATTTTTTTGAATTTAATCGATCATCTTGCGTGATACAATGACCATCTCTTACTTGAAATGATATATCTATGCTAATATTGGTACATTGCTTGAGAAAGTTTTATTGCAATTTGTATTTTGTATTCAGTTATGAGATTTGATGCATGAACTACCTACACTCATTATTGTAGTTTGTTCGATTCCTATTGGCGCTAATGTTTTACGCGTCAATTGATTGGATAATTTGGCAAAACTATCTATCTATTCAAATGGATTGATTGGATGATTTGCAAAACTAATCTATTGTAGTTGCCCTACCATTTTTCCGATTTTTGTTTTGACCATTACACGTGCAATTAGTGGGATTATTGCTAAACATAAATTTGTTTAGGTGGTCCATACTCATCAAATGTAAATATGTAATAATTCATACTTATGAATGGTTCAAAAGTACAACATATTTAATATTCCAACTTTTAGGAGTACAATAAAGAACAGTTTTCTTATGAACTGAAGTGTACCAATTCAACTCTTTATCTTCGTGTGTTTCGGCTGGAGGTATATTCATATTTGAGATTTTGAATTTCAATTCGAGATCATGAACACGTGCAATTAGTGGGGTTGTTGCTAAAAATAAATTAGAAATAAAATGATATTTTTTAGCACCGTATGTAAAAGTGAGAAATTTTGGTGAAGTGTAAATTGTATTTTTCGACAGAAAATATAAAACATCCACAAGAGGGACAGAATATGTTACATTAATAGTTTGTGAAGTCATTAGTTTTGTTTTAAACATCTGAAAGTCGTCTTAGGGTTTGCAATAAGAGATTTGTCAACTTGGTTTTATGTTGCCTAATTTCTAAAGTCAAAATCCAGTGCAAGTAACAAATGTTTTATTAATAATATCACAAGAAGACCTTTGAGATTTGTTAGGTTGAGTCTCTTTTGGTGCACAATGTCATCATCTTAATAACTGTACTTATGACCAAGTCCTCCCACACCTTAATTTCCTTGTTTAAAAAATTCAAATGTTCAAGAAATTTATATCTATCAAATACGAATCTCGTTTTTATCCATTTACATGCACCGTACGTCCCTGTATGATCCCCATTTTTTAAACTTTATTTTCATAGAAATTAAACTTTACTGGTCAACTAAAAAAAAATTAAATTTGTATACATGTCCTAATCTTACTTTTTTAAAAACGTGGGACTCACCACAGGTTCCCAATGTGCGCCACACCATTCTTCATCTTATCTATATATTCTTATTGAAAAAAATTAACATTTTTTTTTTGTGGAAATTTGTTTTATAGAAGATATAAAAACTTTTTTCCTCTAAAAACCTCTACATCCAGCTTCTATGAAAAAACTGAAACTTTTGAATTAATTACGCCAAATAATTTAAAGTATCAAATTTTCTTATTTTCCTACAAATCAATTTGAATAAATTTAAAGATTTTTCGAATGGTTATCATGACTTTTTTTTTCAATTAAATTTTATTCATTACTTTTTTCCATTTGTTAATGCACGATGATATATTTTATAAAAGAAATTTAAGATGATACAAGATACTATGGTATTTCATATTTTTTTTTATAATTTTCATATATTTATGTATCATATTGTAATGTCTTAAACAAATATATTTCAGATAATACGACTTA
>CAIGRB010124212.1:97140-110239 GCA_903798255.1 Fraxinus quadrangulata | reverse complement strand
AAAAAATATTTCTTCATTAATATTTTGTTAATCATTTTCATTCATTTGATTTCGAAGAGTTATTTAATTAATGTTTTTTTCATCACAAGAAAATACATATTTGCTTTTAAAAATCTTATAATGTATTTGATGCAAACAATCAATTCAAATAATTGAATGGAAGAACATATAACTAATAATCAATACTAATAATCAATCAAATAAACACAATTCGTTAAATATAAGTCAAATTAGATATGATAAGTTCAGACACATTCAATATACATAATTTGATAGGAGAAAATGCAAATTTAGGTTATAATTATTTTTATTTTTGGAATTACTAAAATGATCAGAAGGTTTAAAAACTCGTGTATAATGGGTTTCCTTTTCTAGTTTGAGCAGTTATTTGCTCCCCATATAGTTTATGTTTTGTTTTCGACCACATAATAAAAGATTTGTTTGTAAAATTTAAAAAGAAATAAGTTACGTGCTAAATTTTAGATTTTCTTCCTAAGGCACAAATACACCATCAAACCGTTGTGCTCCGACACGACCCATACTAACCTGTGATGTAGAGGGAAAATGAGTGAGTATGGGGAATACTCAATAAGATATGAATATTAGTACAATCCTAAATAACATTTATCATTCATATATTAAAAAAATCATACCGTCATATCATATCTTTAGAATCAGTAAGAATTCATGTCATATCATTTGTACCGGATGACTATATATATCGTATCGTATCATATCATTAGAGTAATATTTTATCAATATAAAATAACAAAAATTAAATGGGACAAAACCACTTTACCACATTATCCTACTTTATAACCTTTGAATGCGTTTCAACCGAAGGAAAAATGCTGAGATAATATATATACTATAAGGGTCTGTTTGATTGATTTAAATTCAATGAAAAATGTCATATATAAGGAATTCAAATTCTACTTTGCTTGTTTGATACGAAAGTGAAAATGGATTTCAAATTTCAATATATAACCACTTTAAACCTTTTTTTTTTTTGTCAATTTCATAAAAAATACATTCTTATGAGGTACTTGAATTTTTATTTTTCAATTTATATGGAATTGGAAATCCTTTCCATCATTGCCAATCAAACGGACCTTAAATGCTGTTGAAAAATTTCTTCTTGTTTTGATACATCCAAAATATGGAAAGAAAATGAGTAATAAATATAGGGGAAGATAATTTATGATATGTAAAATGAAAGAAACCGTGAAGTGATGTGAGATAAATAAGTGAATTGAGGGAAACTCTCTTATTAGTTGGGTAAGTGGGAAAAATAAATGGCGTGTGAGGAATTTTTTTTAGAGGTTGTTAAATTTAATGAGTGGAGGAGAGAGAAATTTCAATATAAAAACATGCGTGTAAAAGTATTAACAAATTTGAATTTCACATTCAACTTATCACATCATGCCACCTAAATTGGTGTTCTAGCATTGTTGGTGTTAGATAGTATTATTCTATCTTATATGAACTTACATTTTTATGAGCCCAACACATGATATTTATTGTAAGCTACAAAATGAATCTAATATTGATATGTTTTTTTTTTTACCTTCTCTTATAATACTTATATATTTAGTCCAAATAAAATAAATAAATGGACGAGCGACCAATTTATTTTATGAACTTTACTGTGATTAATGAGACATGATGTAATGTTTCTATTGTCTAAACGATCAAAGACAACACAATAAAATTTAGTTACTCTCTTTTTAAAACAAGTAAATAATTTTGGAGTGTTACAATGATCTTGATGTTTAGGCGATCAGTTCATGAACACAACACAATCAGTATCTTATCTCAGTACATCCCGAGATTGTCTAAGACTATTGCTCGTGTGAGTGAGTCAATCTCAACATGATCGATACACTTTATATGTGCATATAAACCACTTGTGTACTCATTGTTTAATGAATTTACAAATCGAAATATGTGTTTTGAAGGTTTCCATGAGTACTTTGAAATGGTACCAAGAACTTGCCATGATGAGTGATTATACATTGGGTTCTTTCGAACTCCATGACCGAAATTATTGATTATGAAATTTGAGAGTTCGGAAAAATATTAATTGGAAAAACTTTGAAATGCCTTATATATAATAAAAAATAATTATATCCTATAGCAAATCACAGCTCTCTAGAAGAAGAAGAAGAAGAAGCAGCCTAACGATTAAAACACATGCTATTCATCGTAGTAATTGTGATATTGCAGCATAATCACAACTCTCTAGAAGAAGAAGAAGAAGCCAAACACAGACCCTCCCACTGCCAAACTTCCCACCATGTGCTGGACGTTCATCAATTTCATTGCTCCATTCTGCAGAAAATTTATAAATTAATCAACAAATTAAAATCATAAACTTGAGAAATAAGTTAATAGACCCCATTGGGGCTTGCGTTAGTTAACTAAGTCCCTGTTTGAAACCCATTTTGGGAGGAATTTTTTTTTTTTGAAATAGTGATTGATGGAAGATTGTGTAGTTAAAAAGTAGGAAGAATTTTTGAATTTATGTGTAATATTATTTTATTGATAGAATATGTGGTTGAAATGAAGAATGAAAAATAAAATGAGTTTCAAACAGGGGATAAATCTAACTCAACTACATATTATAAAACTCAGACGTTAGCCGTTTACATAGATTTTAATTGTTATAATTAATTTTAATCACACATTTTATATACAATTGATTTTTAGCTAAATGAGAAAGATCTTTATTTTTCGTGCCAACCCTAAAATGAATTATTTAATAAAATTGACCGTGTGGCCCCAACTTAGATTTTGTTGTCTAATAATGTTTCTTGGATCCACCGTTTTTGTTGGTACAATGATATTTATGCACGAACAGAGTGCTAACGTCTAAGGTTGATATCATGCGCCGCTTTTATAAAGAGTGAAGACAATTTGGAGAACAGATTGTGCCTAAGTATACAAAATTTTGCAGTGTGCGCACATTATGATGCACGGCGCAGCATAAAAGCTATACTCCAGTTCATTTTAGAGTGAAGCTAGGATTCTCACGCAAAATTTAATGACAATGCATTTGGAACTAAATGGATTGGTAAGCAACCAGTAAAAGGAAATTAATTTGAAATGTACCTTGTCATCAGCTGATGTAGGACTAGGAGAAATGGCGCTAGGTCCTGGAGATTCAGATGGAGGGGCGGGTCGACCAAGCAGCTTCGGAGTTGGAGCTGGTGAAGGTGCATTGTGTTTTGTGCTTGAAGCCGGAGCCGGAGCCGGAGCCGGAGCTGAAGCTGAAGCTGAAGCTGGAGAAGACTCCGTTTGTGGTGATGAGATTGGTGAATGGATTGGAACTGCCATCGGCGGGAGGACCACTGGATGGAGAGATGGGGGGAAGCCGATAGGTGCCGGAATTGGAGCTTGAGGAAAAATAGTTGGTGGATGGCTCACTGGCGCGGAGACTGGAGAAACAGTGGAAACAGTTGGTGGATGGCTCACTGGCGCGGAGACTGGAGCAACAGTGGAAACAGTTGGTGGATGGCTCACTGGCGCGGAGACTGGAGCCACAGTGGAAACAGTTGGTGGATGGCTCACTGGCGCGAAGACTGGAGCCACAGTGGAAACAGTTGGTGGATGGCTCACTGGCGTGAAGACTGGAGCCACAGTGGAAACAGTTGGTGGATGGCTCACTGGCGTGAAGACTGGAGCCACAGTGGAAACAGTTGGTGGATGGCTCACTGGCGTGAAGACTGGAGCCACAGTGGAAACAGTTGGTGGATGGCTCACTGGCGTGAAGACTGGAGCCACAGTGGAAACAGTTGGTGGATGGCTCACTGGCGTGAAGACTGGAGCCACAGTGGAAACAGTTGGTGGATGGCTCACTGGCGTGAAGACTGGAGCCACAGTGGAAACAGTTGGTGGATGGCTCACTGGCGGGAAGACTGGAGCCTGAGTGGAAACAATTGGAGGATGGCTCGCCGGCGTGAAGACTGGAGCTGGAGTAGAAATAGTGGGCGGCGAGCTTGTTGGCGCGGAAAATGGAACCGAAGTCGAAACTGTCGGCGGCATGATCACCGGCGCGGACAACGGAGCAGAAGAAGAAACAGTTGGTGGATAGCTCACTGGAGCGAAAACTGGAGCCGGAGTGGAAACAATTGGAGGATGGCTCACCGGCGTGAAGACTGGAGCTGGAGTAGAAATAGTGGGCGGCAAGCTTATTGGCCGGGACAACGGAGCAGAAGAGGACACTGTCCGTGGCGGTGCGGACAATGGAGCCTCAACGGAAACGGTTGGTGTCAAGGTCACCGGCGCGGACAATGGTGTCGGAATGGAAGCAGCTGGTGGCAAGACTACTGGCGTTGAGACCGGAGACGGTGTGGAAACGGTGTATGGAGAAGTTACCGGCGCGGAAATTGGAGCAGAAGACTGGCCACCTCCAACACCAGTAACTAGTACTGCAATGCAAATAAATGCATTTAAAAATCTCATTTTCAGTTCGTGAAGAGCGAATAGAATAAAAATTAGAAGGGAGATGCAGAAAGTAATATATTTAAAGGAATTTAAAAGCGTGTAAAATTAGGCGTAGAATTAAAATATATTATAGAAAGGTCGACATTTGGTTGGGTCCATGCAATACCCAACAAAAAATGCCACCCTATGTGGCAGTTAAACATAATACTATGCAGGCCACGTCACAGTCCAGATCCTACACGTAACATCAATGTCGAACAACATTTTTTTTTTTAAATGTCAAATTTGATGTAGATTTTTCATAATACATTTTGTGAAAAATAATTATTTTGGGAATGTTTGATTAAAGTAAAGAAAAAACTATGAATTTACATATAAAATTATTTTATTGAAAAAATGTAATTGAAAATGAATTTCTAAAAAAATAAATTTTAAAAAATATGTAACGGGTCAAATTAGTATTTCGTCGTGTAAGAATATTTACCATAACAAAACAATTAGCCAAGAACTCTAAAAATTGGAAAAATAATGTACATACTTGGCATAACTTCAATCAGGAGCTTGCTGTGGAGATAAATTTCTAGTTCGTGAACCAAATGTTTCACCGATGGGATTCAAAATATCAAGGCTCGAAGACTCTAGGACATGGAACAATACTCCCTTAATTCTCGTGACATCCTGATCGTGATATATCCTTTCATTCCCTCTTTTGGTCTATCTACCGCTCTTAACTTGTTTCTGTTGTTGTTGTGTACACAATTAAATTATTAAACGTGTTGTTTAAAGTCGTATTAAATTATAAATTCTAACTCGTTTTGTAGGATGGATCGGCCCACCCTACAAGCGATCGTGGACTTTAAATATGGGCCAAGTATTTTAAGCTCAACCACTCTCGTGTAGTTGGGTCAAACTTAAGGTCCAAGTATGCAAGCTTATCTATTCACAGTAGCCATTAGTTGGGGAATAAAAACATCAGTTTCTAGAAGAGTACGTGCAGTGTGCTTATAAATTTACAAAGACCTTTTCACAAGCAAACACTCAAGTCTTCCTCGACAAAGGATCCAGTTCTCTTTAGAATCAATATCCCTTATAGTCTAACTTTACGAAATCAATTTTACTGGAAGTAACCCTCTTCAGATTGTCTCTTCTAGAGATGACAAAAAAGCTTGTCGGCTTGAGCTCGGTCCGAAAAAAGCCCAAGGAGCTGTTTCGATCCAGTTCTCTTTAGAATCAATATCCCTTATAGTCACTTTACGAAATCAATCTTTTACTGAAAGTAACCCTCTTCAGATTGTCTCATCTAGGGACGACAAAAAATTTGTCATCTCGGACTCAGTCCGAAAAAAGCCCGAGCCAAGCCCGACTCAGGCTCGGTTCCACCGAGCCGAGACTCGGGCCAAGCCCCATTTTGGGTGTCGGCCCGAGCCGGACAGACCCGTGTGGACAAGGGCCAACCGTACGAGCTTCTATGTTTAAAAAAATTAAATTAAATTAAAAAACCTGCTAGCTGCCTGCATTAGTCCAAACGGGCCGCCCCGTACGAGCTTCCCTGTTTTTAAAAAAAATTATATTAAAAAACCTGCTAGCTGCCTGCACTAAGCAGGTAGCTACTATTTTGATCATATTCCATTCATTTTTGAATTTTAATTCAATCCAATTGTCATCCTAGCAATTTTCAAAGTATCTTCTTTAAGTCCATCAACTATTGATTACTTGCAAGTTGGTCATTAAACTTTGGATTTTGCCATTTTTGCATTATTTTCTCCAATTTTTCATCAAACATTGAGTTTTAGCTACAAGATGCAGTATAACACAATTTAGGTCTTATTTTGTCAAAAGAACAATAATTCTATTTTTTTAAAGCCCCAAATAAGTGTAGAAAATACACTTATTAGTGCATATGGATTTGGATGATGCGTTATTGGGATTTGACAAAATGTCCACAACTTGAATGAAGGAGAAGAAACAATGGAATGATCGGAAGGCATTTTCACAGATACATTTTATTTCCCAACGAGTGGTATCAGAGCCCGGATTATTACCAAGTCTCAGCCCAATAGTCTGCGGAAGATACGAGTTTGCTCCCACCAAGGCCTGATGTATGATGAGGAGATTGTTGAGGTTATCCCACATCAGTTGTGGAAATGGTTGGTGGTCAGTTTATAAGTGTAAGTGAAAAATTCACCTCTTAAGCTATTTTTTGGAGTTGAGAGAGCCCTGACTCTCAACAGCTTTTGTTGCCTCAATCCAGTAGAACATGGCAGGGATAGTCCAATCTCTTTCACTATAGTCTAATCCACAGGGAAACCAAGGACTGCTGGTGAGACAGATTATCCAGGCTCTGAACTATCCAAATTTATTAGTTTTAACTTTGGTGAAAGTTAGTATTTGGTGGGATCATATGTAGACAAAGAAAGCCAAAAGTGAATGGTACATGATTCAGTTCAAGGTACTAAACATAAAGTTAGTAGTGGACGAAGGGCAAAAGTGGGATGCAGTTTGATCCAACAACCAAACATATTTTCCACTTTCAGATATCATTTAGTACTTATTTTAAACACTTCACTAAAAGTGATGCCTATTATGGGAACTTTGCTTTTGAGATCATGG
Organism: Fraxinus quadrangulata; assembly: GCA_903798255.1. Classification (NCBI taxonomy): domain Eukaryota; kingdom Viridiplantae; phylum Streptophyta; class Magnoliopsida; order Lamiales; family Oleaceae; genus Fraxinus; species Fraxinus quadrangulata. Next base: position 103,183 of record CAIGRB010124212.1, on the reverse strand, counting down.
CTTGTAATTGAAGGCCAATTACATAACCTGAGACTAAGATTGTACTCTCAAAACTGTTGTTTCAGAATTCAAGGGAGGCATGTCAGTTATTTAGCACTTAATCACACTTACAAATGCACTAAACAGAGTGGCGTGAAAAGCTTCATGAAGTCGACTCCAAATATGTCAAGAACAAGACTTAATTTGATGAACACACGAATTTGATAACGATCCTTTGAATAATTGGCATCATGGATCTTAACCAGGAGCAGACTACAACATCCACTGCTACAAATATGGCTACTAACAAAGAGGAGCTTCTTTCCACTGCCATGAAGAAGACCAGAGAATGGTTTGCTCTCTCTCTTATTTATTATCTTCCAAGGTGCTTGTAAGAAGTTCTGAAAGAATTGTTTCAGTTTCATACTTGTGCTGAATTCTTTTCGGTGAAAATAATTCTATACTCTAGGAAGAATTTGAGATTTTACTTTCAATATTTAACAGGATCTTTTTAAACGGAATCCCAAGTGATGTAACTGTTAATGCAGGAGGAACTTCCTTTTCTTTGCACAAGGTAGAATATATCGATAGTGAAATCTGCTCATCTATATTCTATTAATTTGGACAATTTGAATTAATACTTCCGTTGAAGAGTTTTGGTTTTATTCCATATCGGTAATCAACATGGTTTCTGCTGAACTACCTCATCAAAAACAAGTGTGTTTGAAATCCCATACAGTTCCCATTGATCTCAAAAGGTGGATACTTAAGGAAGTTGGTGTTGGAATCCGATGATTCTGATCTTTCTGTCATTGAAATCCTTGATATTTCTGGAGGGGCAGAGGCATTTGAATTTACAGCAAAATTTTGCTATGGAATAAACTTCGAAATAAATTCAGAAAACATTACCATGCTTAGATGTGTAGCAGAGTATTTTGAGATGATGGAGGATCTTGCAGTTGGAAATTTAGTTGGCAGAACAGAGGCATATGTGAACGAAGTTGCTTTAAAAAGTCTTCCACGGACACTGTCCGTTTTGCATTGTTCTGAAAACCTTCTTCCTATAGCCGAAGAAGTGAAATTGGTAAGCCAGTGCATAGACACAATAGCATTTTTTGCCTGTAAGGATTGCGAATTTTGCACATCGAGGAGGGAGGAGCATGGCATAAATGATTTAATTTTTTCAACTGCTCCCGGTGCAAAGCTCCTCGTTGATAGGCGGGCTGAAGATTTAACAGTCTTTCGAATTGATATCTTCCAAAGGGCTCTTGTGCAATGACTGCAAAGGGATACAAATATCATGCTCTTGGTCCATTATTAATGCTATATGCACAGAATTTCTTCGAGGCTTGGTGAGGTCTCACCCATAAATTTAGATTATCAACTGCAAGATGTTCATATGTAACTTATTTTTGGTTCTATTTCAGGAAATATTTGGAAAGGGTAGGAAAAAAAATCGAGCCAAGACAAGAACGTGAGAAGAGGGTTGTTTCAGAAACAATAGTTAGTCTTCTTCCACGAGAGAAGAACTCGATGTCAGTTAGCTTTCTCTCCATGCTTCTTCAAGCTGCAATATATCTAGAAACGACTGCCTGTAGGCTTGACTTGGAGAAGAGGATGGCATTACAACTTGGACAGGCACTGTTAGATGATCTACTAATCCATTCTTATTCCTTCACTGGAGAAACATTGTTTGATGTTGAAACTGTTCAGAATAACAGAGATGGAATGTATAGAACAATCGATATCTACTTGAAGGTTTGTGCATTCTCTAATCTGTATTCTGATCAGTTACGTCGCTTAAATCTTGAACCTTACATAAGTAAGCAAACAAGAATTCATGATCATAAGATGACTTCATTTATTGGTTAGTTCAGTGATTCCTCACCAGCATATCCTTGCAATATAATTAGATAGCAAAACAAATTTCCATCAGAAGTTTCTGACATAACCAGTTTTTATCAAGCTGGTGCTCTTTATTTGAGTATGCGGAGCCTCATACTATACACTTATTTCCTCGACCTCAGATTGACCCTATTATATTCCTACCAATATTGGGTATTATCGCCATGGAATTTTTTTTCTAGGTGTATTGTATTCCATATGTTTATTAGCGTATTATTCCTATTACATAAATTATTTTAGGAGTTCCATCTTTTGACGTGTGTGAGAGGATGAAGATCACCTTGACTCAGTTGAAAATGGAGAGATTAGATNAACAAATTTCCATCAGAAGTTTCTGACATAACCAGTTTTTATCAAGCTGGTGCTCTTTATTTGAGTATGCGGAGCCTCATACTATACACTTATTTCCTCGACCTCAGATTGACCCTATTATATTCCTACCAATATTGGGTATTATCCCCATGGAATTTTTTTTCTAGGTGTATTGTATTCCATATGTTTATTAGCGTAATATTCCTATTACATAAATTATTTTAGGAGTTCCATCTTTTGACGTGTGTGAGAGGATGAAGATCACCTTGACTCTTCTTCATTATAGTGAAAACCTGTAACCACAAAGGGGATGAGCATGAACCACTATATATCTATATGTGCACTTTCCTATTTTTTTAAATTTTATTTTTGCTCTCCTAAATAGGGTTTATGGCTCAATACATAAAACTTTTTCCATGTAATCTATAGGCTAATCCAGCATTAAGTGACTTGGAGAGAGAGAGAGTTTGCAGTGTGATGGAGTGTCAAAAGCTCTCCCTGGAAGCCTCTGCCCAAGCTGTACAGAACGACAGACTCCATGTCCAAACCGTTGTTCAGGTGCTCTACTACTAACAACAGCGCATTCGGGAAGTAAGGATAGCAGTGTCAGTGATTCCCCTGCACTTCCAACCAAAGTGGATCAGTTCACCATTGACATCCATCCAGTATCAAATGAGCTCTCAATTTTACACAGAGAAAATCAGGACCTGAAACTAGAGTTGGTGTCGATGAGAGTGAAAGAAATTGAGAAATCGGCAGTTAATAATCCCTTAGGAATCACTCATCCATCATCTGCGAAACCTCCTTTGCCTCGAAAACCATTGATAAGCTCTGTCTCGAAGTTTCTTCGAGCTGATGCTGTTAGGCTGCAGAACAACAAAGGTCAATATAAAACCAAGCAAAAATTGGTGGCACTGTATAATCCAGTTTTTCTAGTGCTTAGATGAAAATAATGAGTATATGCACATTCATTGTATAGTTGTGAGCTTAGGAAGAGGACTTGCATTCTGTATTTCTCTGTATACTTATTTCACTTCCTTTGTGGGCATATTTCTTGAATCATCCCCTTCAGATGCAGCACTTTTTTCAGCTCATTCGAATTGGTTGGTTTATGATTCATTCTACGGCGAAAGCACTGCATCTAAAAGTTTAAGACGACACGACAATTATGCTCTATATTTTTAAAATTTAGTCCTCAAAACTTCTTCCTACGTGCCGATCATATCATTATTTCATTAAAACTAGACACGTGCACATATTTTATAAATAAATCTCGACTTACCTTGAACTCACAACTTTCCATAATTCAAGAGTGCCTGCAGCAAGTGGGGTCTTTTTTTCAGTGATTGATTTTTGGATATAAAGCAAAAGGAAAAGCCAGAATATACACACAATGGACAGTCTAGTAGTGGTCTCATGTCCATGTCTAAAGCGAATAATCATATAATGGAGTCTACAGAAGAACTTTTTCTTGATAAATCAGATTATTTCTTGGACAGGGTTCATTCAGTACATAATTTTACTGGAGACTTGTTTAGTATTTTGAATCTAATATTCAATATGTGGCAGACAAATATAGTCATTTTTTGGTGTAAAAACTATCATGGCAGACAAATCAAGTCAGTTTTTTGGTGTAAAAACTATCATAAAAGGGGAGTTGAACTCGAATTTGTTTGTCTAGAAAATACAGAAACCATGCTCGTTTTGAGGCTAACCAGTTCAATATTGTGAAGAGCTCTTACGACTCGTTAGGTACACAAAACTGTATAGTACAATAAATAGGAAAGCTCATACTTCCACCAAGAAAACTAGGATTTGATCAAACATGTATGAACTCCTCTTGCCTTCAACAGAAAGCTCGTCAAAACCTACGCGATCTTGCTACTGAGTGCATGTAATTATCCATGAGGCTAGGAAATGTAGTACCTTCGTGATCCCATAATAAGAAAAAGAGATCTTTCTCCATCGATCTCTTTTCCCCTCGTTCTTCCAGAATCAGAAAGACTCGAAGAAGAAAATTTCAGTCCAGAATCCGATGGCAGTAGTGTTTCACCAGCCTTTCTCCTTCCATTAAAACTTTTCAGGCCTAATGTCAGCTCAAGTTCACTCTCATCTTCAAAATCATTAATCTGATCAATCGAAGCAATCGCATAACCCTGCCCTTTTCGCGTATTTTTGACAATATCCTTCATTAGTATCTTCTGGATTCGATAAAGACGATGAAGCTCAAAAACCTAAAAATATATATAGAAATTCTAGATAAGGGACATTCTACATTGGCCTAATAATTAACAGAATGCACAAATGGAAATCGAAATTTATCTACCTGTTCTCGAAATGTTTCCTCATGTTTTAACATGGCCATCTTCATGTACTCCTTGTGGTATGGATTAAGAAGCTTCTCCATTTGAACTTAAAATATCACAAATCATATATTTCCTTTCTTGTATGCTCTATCTGTATATGCAGAAAAATTGCAAATTTTATTAACAAAAAGTAACATACAAAGAAAATATCAAGCTAATGAGTCCATGATTGTTAGAATGCAACTAATTTTTATGTAGTATCTTTTTTGTTTTTCTTTTTTCCCTTACAACTAAACCTTCCTATGTTTTATATCGAGGCATCATTCACTTTCCTATGGGGAAGACTTAGATTCCATTCAGCAGAATCACTATCTTGTCTGGTGACGAAGAAGCGAGTTCAAGAAATATAGAAGTTGTGCAGCATGTAGAGTCGGGATTTCAATTCCTATCATATTAGCTCGAGAGAGTCAATTGTATCACACCCCACAAAATATTTACATTTTCTTGAACAAATTGTCATCATGTTTAAAGAGTAAATGAATTTGCTAACCTTAGAGGCTCTCATGAATTCTGGAGGAATAAATTGTCACTTCTCAATATGTGAAAAAACTCATCTCTAACTTGCGTTTTTTCAATGTTCAGAAATATATATAAATGCAAAGAATTTAAAAATCTGTTTTACACACAGATATCAAAGCAATTGTTTGGGGGCATGTAGGGACAGAGCCACGAAGATGGCATCACCAGGCCCTCCCATAATTGGATCTTGACCGCATATATGTGGGCTCTCTTTTGAAAAAGACTAAACGTTACGTGACTCATCACGGAATAACAAACGTTGAAGGTATGTTTCGTCATGCTTAAAAGTTACTTTTAAAAAGACAAAATAAGAGACATAATTATTGCATGGAATTAGCAATGTTTAGTGAGCTCTTATAAGCAGGAGAGACGAGCTTAATTGTAGTGTGTGTTAATATGGTGCATATTTCATACGTAATATTAGAGAAGCCGAAATTATATAAAAAAAAATAAGGACGGTTCTCTTCGTATTTCAATTTTTAGTTTTGAATTTTGAATTAATTTTGAGTTTTGTATTTTGAGTGTCCATTTTGAGATTACTGAAAACACAATTTTTTTTGTCATTTTGAAAAATTATTTTCAAAAATAAAAAATGAAGTTTTGGCTTGATTTTAACTAAAAATAGCCAAAACGACTTCTTTTAACGTGTTTCGTTTTCTTTTAAAATTTTAAACTCGTTTTTGGAAATGCGTTTATGAAAATAGGTAAGTAAAAGTGTTTTCGAAAATTGAAAATGACCCGAAAACAGCAAAGAGAACGAGCCCTAAGATTCTAACATATTTTCTTCTTAGTCCTTGTTTCGTCTCCATTATTGTCAAAATATATTTTTTTCTATCTTATTTTCTATAACATATTTTTTAATAAAATAATATTACACGCAGACCCAAATTAGTTTCTTTTTTAGTCACATATTTTTCACTAAATTACTATTCCAAAATGCACTTTAAAAAAAAAAAAAAAAA
>CAIGRB010124212.1:72134-95492 GCA_903798255.1 Fraxinus quadrangulata | reverse complement strand
GCAATTTGATCAATGATATCTTATTAATTAGTTAAAAATTTAATTTTCAGTCAAAACTTATGGTCACAAATATTTTCTTAATTAGTTAAAAATTAATTTCAGGTCACAAATCAAAAAAATTATAGATAACAATTGACTTCGTTGATCACAAATCCAGAATTTTATGGTCATAGTTTATTTCTCAACCACGAATTAAATTTTTTTATAGATCACAGATTAAAAAAATCAAAACTTTTACTGGTCACAACTCAATTACAGCGAGTCACAGTCCCGATTTCTAAGTTACATATTATTTATTTATCAAATATTAACCAATTATTAGTCACAGTCAACTAAATAATTGATCACAGTCAACTAAATAATTGATCACAGACACCTATCCCACCTAACTCATCTCATCTACCTACAACCACCCCAACAGCCACAGCCATTCTACACAACCAACGATAAAATCATCATTATCAGATCCAATCGACCGCAAACAAAAACCATGACAATCTCCAGCACCAACAATATCGCCGCCACCACCACAGCCAACATCCTAACCACCACCAAAATATTAGATCCACAGAACTACCACCGTCAACAAGATCACTGCACAACCACCGCAAAACAAAGATCCAAAATCACCACCACACAATACCACGCCATTTTGAAAAGAAGAAATGACAGAGAATCATCAATGGAGAAATACACGAAATCACTTGGCGAATACGTCACGAACGATCCAAAACTCTTCCCCACCACAATAATAGTGTTGAGGAGCTGCTGCGATTTACAGCAGTTCTCGACGATGGCCGGCATGGACGTCGCTAGGTGGAGATGGGAGGGAGGGGAAGGAGAAGGGGAGGAGACGAGAACGCCGACAGTCGCGTTGCTAGGTGGATAGGGAAGGAGTGGGAGGAGAGGCGGAGTAGGTGAGGAGACGAGAATGATAAATTAGGGTGGAGACGAGATTGATAAATTAGGATTTTAATATAGTACATGATTTTTGCAAAAATAAACTTCAAACCTGATTTTTTTAAAGATATACTTGATTTTTAAAAAGGTCAAACTAAAACCCTGATTTTATGTAATTTTCTCTATTTGAAATGTAAGGATGGGATGGACCAAAGTTTGTTGAATTAGTCTGCTAACATCTACACTTGCCTATTTATTGAATTAGTATATTAAAGATAATTGTAATAGACATTTGCAATATGACTAATCAAAGTTTTATCTTCCCAAGTTTGATGGGATGCATCTATGAATTAACAGAGTTTTTATGTAACAACGAAATATTTAAGTTTTTTGTGAGACAAAAAGACAATACATTTTAGTATAAAAATTCGTTATTCTTTTTTTTGAATAAGGTTCTACAAGACAAAAATGCAATACGTCCTAGTATAGAAATCCAATTTTTTAAATGAGATAATTTTTGAAGATTAATAATAAAGTTATTGTACAACGATATCAAAGTATGAAAATTCGTAAAAAATAACCTTATCTTATAAACTACGTCATTTTTAGTATTTTTTTAATGACGTTTTATTTTTATCATCATTAAAAAGTTCGATATCTATTAAATTGTGTCCACATTGAACGAATTTTCTGACTCCCCCGGATTGAGAGCCCCCAAGTGTAGATGTAAGCAATCTACCAAAGCAAGTCGACAATATAATGTAAAAAATGCTAGTCGAGCTAGCACATCAGCCGCTTGATTTGCATCCCTACTGATATAAAAGACAGAGAGGTCACGGAAAGAAGTCTTTAGCTCGATTATTCTTTGTAAAATATCGCCCTTCGATGCATCTCTTTCTTTTTCTATAGACAAATACCGGCGGGAATTGAACTCAAAAACTATGTTTTCTAGTTCCATATTCAATGATCATTTTTTTATTTTCTTTAAAAAATAGAAATATAATAATATTAAAATATAAAATATGTTTATTTATTTAACACGCGCGCCTGGAGGCGCAGGAACACCGGGAGAAGTCCGTCCTTAATCCTTATGGATTTGCTGAAAAGGCTGATTCGCACGCTTCACGGACTTATACTGTTCCTTGGTCCCACTCCCATTGGTTAGCCGTACTAACAGATAGCACTGAATCACCAAATGCAAAATTCTCCATAAGTTGACATCATCTCATGCTTGATTAGTCAAGTCGATCAAGTACAATTTTTTTTTTTTTTGAATAATACTATCTAGTATGAGTGATGTTAAAACACCAATTTAGATGACGTTAAGTGATAGAATCAGTAAAAGGTAAAATTAATTGAATCATTCAAATATATCTCTAATTTAATGTTATGTTAGTGTCACTTAAATTGATATTTTAACATTAACGATACTAAATGACATTATTAGTGTCACTTAAATTGATATTTTAACATTAACGATACTAAATGACATTACTCTCCCCGTGGAACTATTCAATCATAGAGATTTAGAGTTGTTCATTTTCTTACAATTTCTTCATCTTCAATAGAGAAACATTAAAAGTAACGTATAATTTTCAATCAAAACATTAACTATTGTCAATATATTATCCATACGGTCTCTAAAAGTCATTACTCATTTCATTATAATGAAACTCAAACGTGCGTAATAAGTTCAAAACTTGACTCAAATCCTAATATATAACTTTAGACTTGTAAGTTTCAAAGTGGATTCATTAACATTTCACATTTTTTCCCCTTATGTACATTCATTGTACAGAAAATAATTAAATTTTGCCGACATATAGTCTATAGACAACAAATATTTCTTGAATTATGGAAAAAAAAAAGTTCTATAAAAATGTCGAAAAATTGAATGATATCTTCTTTGCTGCTTTCGCATACTCATGAATTTATTGAAAATTTACTTAAAAGTAAATTGACTTGCTTATAATCTTAAATACATAATCAAGTAATCAACAGTGCATTTGACCTCTCTTGTGCGTGTATATGCATATATTTCTTTTTTATTTATATGAAACTAAAGGATATAAACAGATTTCGCTATACTGTCAATTTATTAAAAAATTAAGAAAAAAATTGAGTCGATAACCTCAACCGTATAGTTGAAAAGTTAATTTTCGACAACCCTTGATTTAGAAATAATTAAAATAAAATAATAGAAAATAGAGAAAATATCTGAATTTATGAGCACGTGAATGCAAGATTAAAGTGCTCCTTCCCCAATACATATAATACCTTCAGTTTCAGGCATTATTCTGGGGATCACTAATTTCTCTTCTTCTTGAGTTAGCTGCAAAGGGCAACTTGGAAGTTCCAAAACTGCACGTTTATGCACAAAGATGTTGGCTTTACATTTCTATCCTGTCTAGGCTTGTAGCATGAGCATCAACCTGTGCAAATGTTTACTTTTTTCGTCCAAATTATTCTTGTTTTTTCAAAATTAATAAAAAATTGTTGACAACAACGTTAGATTTGATCTGAACCGAACTATTTTAGGAACTTTATTAAAATCATTGAGTTTGGAATATGGTAAAGTAGCTCCTTGGAGGGGAACGACTCATTTGATTGTAATGAATATTTTCAAGTTTTATATCCAGACCTTCACTTTTATCGGTGTTTTAACCAATTTCAATGAGATCAAACTATTTATTGATTTATCTCATACTAACTCTTTAAATATAATCGAAGTAAACCACTATCTTCCTATGAGTTTTTTTGCCCCCCAAATTGCATGAAATACAATAGATGAACATCTCGTACTATTGGTTGGATAACAATTAGTTTTGCTATGTTGGGAGATATCATTATTGTCTATCCCTATTCCCATTTATTACAATCGCAAAAAAGGTAATTGAACTAATATTGATCAAACCAGTACATAAAGGTTCACAAGCGGCTAAATACTTATTTTATAAGAACTAGTTCGACCTAATCATACCACATAATCCTTTAAAAGATGTCATTGGTGAGTTATTTAATCTCCATGATTTTTCCCTTGAAAATTAAATATAACGTACTTGATAAGATCAACTAGACATAAACTGGAAAAAAAAAAATACACTTATTAATGTTGTTGTTAGATACCATTTAACTAGACAGATTTAAACACGACACACACTTTATTACAACTTTTCTTAATTGTGCCTAATACTCTAATTCTCTCTAATTTGTTAAACTAAACATAACCTATGCAAGCCCTGAAACCCTAAGGTTTTTCATGAAGGACGAATGCTGACACCCGTTCCCACTTCCCAAGCTTTGATGAAAATCGAGATAATTCTGAAACAATACTTTTCCTTATTTTAGTCATTGTTTGGCCCTATTTTGAAAAATTTATAAATTTTGGAAAGGTGATTGATGTGAGAATGTATAATTGAAAAATAATAAAAATTTTTAAATTTATGTTTAATATTATTTTATTTGAAGAATGTGTAATTAAAATTAAGAAAGAAAAAAAATTAAAAAATTTAATGAGAACCAAGATTTATCTCTTCCAAGATTCTAGGGAGAAGGGTCTTGGAGGTCCAAGATTTAATCTGATAAAATTTGGACATTTGAGTATCAAAAAAATAAAAAATAAAAAATAACTGTCCACACTTCAATATCACGTATGTTCTTTTTATAAAGTCGTAAATGTGGAGATTGAGTACGGTCCATCTTTACGCCTTTACATCGTCTTGGCAAGTCAAGCTAAGAAATTTTACCCTTGATGACATAGGTTATGCTGAAAGGTGGACCCACTAGAAAAGAAAAATCTAGTGACACTATCATCCACCAACCATAGATGGAAATCAAAGACCATAAGCCAATATTTCATCATTGATATATGACATCATAAAGTCCATTTCAGAGCACCCCACGATTGAATGGATAGTATGAAACATGGATCAATTATTGGACCCTCTGTCTCCATTTATCCTATGTAGTGCTATTTCTCTCATTTTCCCTAAATGATCACCTGCATGATGGATTTTTGACAATGGCATGTTTGGCTAAACTTTAAAAAAATGTAAAAGTTGTGTCTCTGTGTTTTTTTTTTTTTAGGCAAAGGAATGGGAGGGCGGTGGGAAGGTGGTAGTTTTGGCATTGACCTTGAAGGTAGATGAAAACAGTAGCAGCCAGCCATGCAATATGAATAACTCAATAACAAACGAAAACTAATAAAGAAGAACATAAGAATTGAGGTAATTCGATGCCATTGTGGCAAATCTACGTTCACAATAGAAGAGAGATTGCATTCACTTATAGTTGGAGTTTACAATGACACTCATATATAATCACATTACATCAAGGTTGCTAGGATGAGTACAATTAATGAAAGAAAATAAATCATAAAAATATTTCAATTATGGTTAATCAAATCACCCACAATATATTCTCCAATATTACCAAAAATCCTCCAAATCATGCTATTATATATTCTTTTTTATTATCAAATATCTCTCTTCTTCACCCCCCCCCCACTCCAAGTTGATGTGAAACTATAGCTAGAGCTCAACTTGGACAATACTTATGAAATTTGATAGCGAATAAGTCTTTCATGAAAATATTAGCTAACTCTTACTGTGACTACTACGAATGAAATAGTGCAAATAACATTGGCTCGTACTTGTTCTAGTATAAAATGACAATTAAATTTAATGTGCTTTTTCCTCTCATGAAAAAATGGATTCGAAGTAATATGGATACCAAATTGATTATCGCAAACTATCTCTATGGATTGTGATGAGCCAAATCCCAAATCTTTCAGCAAAGAGCGAAGCCAAATAATTTCACTTGTAGTAGAAGTCACTACCCCGTTATTTAGCTTCAAAACTAAAGCACACAACAACATTATGCTTTTTAGTCCTCCATGTCACCAAGTTGCCTCCATTAAAAGTGCAAAACCATGTAGTATATCATCTATCAACAATATATCCAACCCGATCTACATCTGTATATGCAATAATAAATGAATGATCATTCTTACGCATCAATATACGTTTTCCAATTGACCCCTTATGATAGTGCAATATTCAATTGACGAAATCCATGTGTAACTCGTGGAGAATGCATAAAATAGCTGACTAGACCGATAACATATGATATATCAAGTTGAGTTACTGTGAGGTAAATTAATCGGTTCACCAATCTTTGAAATTCACCCACATTAGATATTGGATCGCCATCAAGTGGCAATTTTAAATTAGTCTTTATATGCATCTGAGCTAGCTTGGGACCTAATTCGTCAATGTCTAATATATTTTAGTTGATTGAGAAATATGCCCTTCTTTGAATATGTAATCTCTAGTTCGAGAAAAAAATTTAAAAACTCTCAAATCCTTAATAGAAACCAAGTATGAATAATATGTTTGAGCCTAAGTATTTCAACGAGATCATCACCAGTAATAACGATATCATTCACATAGATCAAAATAATAACAGTATCAATCATACGTTTTTTCCACGAACAAGGAAGAATCAGTATTACTCATCATTAAACCATTCTTGATAAGAACATAACTGAGTTTGGCATACCATGCACGAGGTGATTGTTGAAGCCCATATATGGCTTTACTTAATCTACATAGGAGATCACTATGACTGTCCAACAGATGACCTAAAGGTAGACTCATGTAAACTTCTCTCTCAAGATCACTACGTAAAAATGCATTCTTCATATCTACCTGAAACATTTTTCAATCTTAATTTACGGTTAGAGTTAAAAGAACACAAAACGTGTTCATTTTGGCTACAGGAGCAAATGTCTCGTTACAATCAACTCCATAAGGTTGGATGAAACTTCTTGCAACTTTATGTCATTCAACACATCCATCGCTTCGAAACTAAGTTTTATAAATCTAACGACACCCAACGACCTTCTTTCAAAGAGGAAGTTTTACAATGGATCATGTTTTGTTTTCATTAAAGGCTTGTAAATCTTCTTGCATTACCTATTTCCAAATAGGATTGGAATGTGCTTCCCTAAATTCTTTGGCTCTTGAGCTGAAGACAATGGAGTTAAAATTGTTGAACGAGATGAAGATACATTGGAGTATGATAAATTAGCATGTAAATGAAAACTTACAGATTCATATGTAGTAAAGTCATTTAAATTTTCGAGATCCTTGGACATTTTATTTGACCTACCAAATTTTATTTTCTAGATATGCTTGATATGAATCAAATTGCACTAGCCTTGCGCAATTCCAAGTTACGGTTTAAAAGATACAACCATTTTCATGGGACTCACTCAAAGCTTAAAAAACTTAACTTTGCACTTTAAATTGAACAACCGTTTCTCTTGCTCGCATTTTTGAGCAACCCACCAAGATCTAAACATCTTCTCTGATATCATGAAGAATTCAATAATGAACAATAATTAATAAACAAGAACACAAGAATTTACATGGTTCAACGCCATTATGGAAAACCTACGTCCATGGGAGAAGAGAGATTGTATTATATTCACTTATGTTTGGGGTTTACACACACACACACATAGTCATATTACATCAATGTTTCATTATTAAGGATGAGGAATTCAAGGAAAAAAGACAAACAAATCATGAAAATATTCCAATTGTAGTCAACCAAATCACCCACAATATATTTTTAATATTACCAAATATCCTTCAAATCACGCCAGAATATATTCTTCGATATTATCAAATATTTTTAAGTATCCTCAAATTTCTCTCTTCTCCAACAAAATAAAATTTTAACTTCTTTATTTTTTCTTAAACACAAACATAAGTTTACTATACCATTCATCAAAGAAGATCCAACAACGAAGGGCTCCTACTCAATTAACTTTAAGTTCCATACAAGGAATCGAGATATGTTATTGTTACTCATATATATAATCGTACCTAATCGAACGACATGGCAGACATGAGGGGCCCTACATCCTACATGACAACCTGAACCTAGACGACCCTGTCACCGCGTCATTCTGCCCATATACCTCATTTGGCCGAACCCTAATTTTGCGGAACCCCGATATGGATGAGCTCTTAAGGAGAGCTGAGCCCCAATGGAACACACGAGATAGATGGAGGCGTATTAGAAAATCCTCCTACTGGATCTCGTACCAAGTGGATGATGTGACAATTCAATAGATAGGTAAATTTATCCAATCAAACAAGTCTAGTCTAGTCTTACATGTTAGGGCTAGGGCTGCCAAGCCGCCACAACATTAAATGCGAGATGGCCTATGAGTGATTGATTGATGGCCGCGACAAGAGATCCCAGCTGTGAGGATGAGGCCACGTACCTCCTCATCTAACGGCTCGTAATCATCGTCTTCTACTATAAAAGCAACACTTAGTGTCATTTTCAAGGGATGCCCAAATTGATACTCAAGAAAGGGAACGTTGATTCTCCCCAGTTTACTCCCTACCCCGACCTCCCTCCTATCTATGAGATAAGGACATTGCAACTAGTCACCTACCTTAAATCATTTTCTTCTTCAATTCATCAACATAACTTGCAAGTTGATTTGAAGTACGGTGTGATTTGGATTACGAAGATCAGAATATCTAGTTTTCTGTTGGCCACGTCCCTGATCCATTTTTTGGGGTCAACAATTATATCATTGCTATTTGTGCTTATGAACTAAACACCGAAAGTTAAGTAAGCGAAATGAGCTAGAATTTTATGTAAAATTCAGAATAATGAAAGAAAAATAAATGTATACTTAGTTTTATACACAAGTGTTGAGATTGGAGTTAACAAAGAGTAACACGAGAAAATAAAAACTTATTTTCTAATTTCCTCTTTAAATGGGCCTACTCTAAAATCCTGCAAAGTGGCAAATGTAATTGTAATATTGATTAGCACATTCAAAGAAGTTTTGACAGTTTTCTGATTACTCTTGCACAAGTATGGAATCAGTAGACTCTTATCTAGGGCAGGTGAAGATGTGGAATATAGGCCGATAACTCAATACCAACATTTCAACAGCCAAGACTAGTGATGAAAATTTGGGTCGGACCATCCAAGCCCAAAGCGTTCAGGCACATGTCACACCCAAATTTTGGACAACGCAGCCCATTTTACACCTCACAAATGAAATATTTTTTTCTTGAGTCATAAAAAAAAAAAAAAACCTTTATTTTTGAAAGAATTTACTGTATGTTTGATCATAAAACCGGTTCAAGAATTCTTACTTTAAAAGATAAATTTTCAAGATCTTTTTTTTATTTGAATCACATTGTTATTCCATGTCCAGAATACTGTATTTTTTCTGCACTCCTATGATATGAATCTCAATTACAATGGAAGGAGATTAATAGTAACAATCTAAAAGCCAAAATTTGAGAGTTTTCATATAATAATAAAAAAAAAAAAAGTGGTTTAAGGCACTTTTCAATTTTGATGATATTTTCTGTACAAATTTCCACATATTTTCTACAATCCTCATTCTCTTCTTGTCCTAGACAGACAAGTATTGGAAGTTAAGGGGAGTTTAATAGAGTTTGAGGGAAGTTGTGAGTCTAAAATTTATTCAAACCATTCCCTCCAACCTATTCTAAAGTCTAGCAGGTTGGGTTACCCCATATGGACGATCCATGACCCTTATTTTTCAACATCTTTCACTCGTGTATGATGGACTTGACCCGTAATAAGGAATATCATATTTTCGATCCTTTTAAAAAGTATCTCACAAAAATTCATAGGAAAAATATATCTTGCGATCAACGAGTACGCATTAGAACTCATGGTACTATAAACCTGTTAAAAATATATAGTAACTCTACTAGAAGAACATCACACTTCGCTATACCTCAAACTAATTTTTCAATACTAATTCAAGTATTTCTTATCCAACCTCTTGAATATTTATGGATCATACTTGGACTCCAGACTATATCCTCATATTTATAATTGTGTTTTAAACTCTAAATGATCAATACAATTGCCCAGTCAATGAATACAAACAAAAATATTGGTCAAAATGGGTTTCCTTTTATATTTGAATCCTTCAACTTTATATCAATTGCTTTTCTAAACATGTCCCATGAAAACGGAATCAATCATGATTATTTGTAACATGTTAAAGTAGAAACACTGAAATAAAATCTCCACAAACAATAAAAAATTGTAAAGGTACATATATGAGGTTATATAAACCTCAAGGTCTCACAAAATGATGAAGTATGGATCTATTGACTCATTTACCCCATATTGATCGTAAAAGCATATGTGATATGAAACACGTGCTATAGTATTTTCTCCTTTTCTTAGGGAATATGTCATATTCTTTAAAAAAAAAAAAAGAGATCGTAATATCCTAATTCAACAATTCTAGTACTTAACTAGAGTTCTCCTTATATTCGTTCATCTATGTAATCTCAAAATGAGAACTCCATCTAACTAATAAACAAGTTTGATAGGCGTTGTTATCCATTTTGATTACTTATAGTAATCTCATCTTGATGTTTCATCAGGGTGACATGATCATATACACAACATGATTATTTTGTCTCATCTTAGCACATCCTAAAATTGTATGAGGTAATTGCTCGTGTGATTGAGCAAATCTCAACCTATTCGACATATTTTATATGTGCATTTAAATTATTAATATTATTATAGGATAATCACAATATATTACAGATGAAATCAAAATTGTTCATCTATGGGCATGCAAGATTCAATCAAGAGTTCTAGTTACATAAAACATCATATCTACGTAATTCAAGATATTCGACATCACCAACAAGTGTATCTCTTGACATTTTCAGAGCATGATGATTACATAACATCATTTATGTAGATATATCGTAAAGACACTTTCGTTGCTAATATCTATAGCAAAAATACCATCGAATATTTGGTTTCACCATGATACTTGGGATCCTCAATGCATGTGATGGTTACATAACTATTATAGATTTTATATTCTCAAATAGTATCATTAGATGCATAATACATCTATACCAAACAATTTCTTGTTCTATAAGATATTTACTATAAGTTTTGCTTATTGCTACTCTATATAGAAAGAGTGTAAAAGTCTAATAATTATTTGTGCTTGACTAGGTCTCTTTCTTAGTCAACATCTATGTATCTGACTATAAAGAATAAAACTTATCTTACTTAGCCCCTATTTGACTCTCTTTAAACAAAAATACTTTATTTTTAGACCCATTTTAATCATACATTCACAAAATAAAATATTTTGCATGTAAACTAAAAAATTTTCATACTTTTTAACAATACATTTTTTAAAAAATGACCATTCAAAGTATCATTTTCTCCCAATTTCTTTTTATAACGGTCATAAAACATGGGCTTAATATCCTATATAACCCTTTTTTCAAAATTAACTATGAGTATATCTATAATAAACTAATTATTCTTCCACTCAAATTTCAAGAACTTGAATGTTCTAAAAAAAACTTAATGCCCAATTAGAACTTCTACCACATTCTTGAATTTTATACATTTCATTTATATTTCAATCACTTTCCTCATTTTTTCATCTTTGTACTCAAATAAGTAACGAATTTTCTGAACCAAGAATCATTGAAATAATAATTATTAAAATTAGACATTCTTTAATTATTAAATACATTATATTCTATATTTGTCTAAAGCTACTTGTATCTGGCTTCCAAATAATAAGTCAGAGAGTGTAAAGATGTGAACTTGGATGTTTATATCGTAATTCAGATGGTGATGAGAAGGTTAATAAAACATACTAGCCAAACTACTTTTCAGTCTCTAATTCTGTAAGTGGAAAAATTTATTTTTCAGAAAATAAGAATTTAAATACTACATATTTTAGCTTGTAAATGCTTTGATCTTTTTATTATATGGATTTCAATGAAATAAATAAGTTTCAAAAATTATTTATTTTCAAAATAATTAGTAGACAAGCATGATTTTTAGAACAAGTCAGCTTTTTTAAATAAGTAATTCTTTCAAGATTTAAATTAAATTGAGTTAATTATTTTCATTAGCATATTATAAAAGTATTAAATACTTCAGTAAGTGTAAAATTAATTTTAAAACCACGAGAAATTATCTGGTGATTACCCTGCTCTTCACTACACTGGTGTGAATATATTTTCACAATGTATCAACAAATTATAAAAGGACTTTGGATCCCACTTTCATACTCATATAAGCTTTGGACCTTTTACCAAGCTCTGCGCGTATGAAAAGAATTTCAAAATTTCAATTACTGGATTATGAGTAGTCTTGCAATATACATAGAAATTAGTCGATACATGTGTACGGTTTTTCCATTGGTAAATTTTTGGGTGTGATTTTTAGTATATTACAATTTATTCAGTATACAGAATAAAAACTTCAGTTTATAGTATTGTGAGATTCTAGTTTTACTCATCTTTTTATTGATACTGCTAATCAGACTTTTATGCTTAACAGGTGCTTTATTAAAATCAAGTATAAATGATTTTATGGTTTTCATTATTTAAATTCTTGAAAGTAATTATCATATTTTAAAATTGCTAAATGTTATAATATTATATAAATCAATTTTTTAATAAAAATGTATAAACTAGATGTTAGGCAAATTATTGTCAAATGACCTCACAGGCTATGATGTTAAATAATTGTTTATTTAGTTGGTATCGACCAATGACTGAAATGAAAT
Source organism: Fraxinus quadrangulata (assembly GCA_903798255.1). Lineage (NCBI taxonomy): Eukaryota > Viridiplantae > Streptophyta > Magnoliopsida > Lamiales > Oleaceae > Fraxinus > Fraxinus quadrangulata. The sequence goes on along the minus strand of CAIGRB010124212.1, from coordinate 82,942 downwards.
ATCAACACACCAAATGTAATGACCTAAACCTATAATCTATTTGGCATTTGAAGTAGCTTAATTTTAATTGGAGCTATTCATGGCCTGGCCCGTTATTCCTTGGATGGCTTTTGGTATTTGAACCACTTACTTGTTACCTATTATGTTTTTGGGCCTAATCACTATTTACACAAAAAGCCCACATATTACTATATAATGATTGGTCTTGTACTTTGTGTTTTGAACGTTATTTCAAAGCCCCTTTCTTGAGAGATACCGGCTGCCTCTTTTGCTTCGTGCTCTCATTTGCAGTATGTTTTCGCCTCTTTTTTTTGATCGGGTATATATGAAATTATAACGCAACAATGGAAGTCAATAGGATACAACTACAATGGGCATACCCATGTGGACAAATGGACGGTAATCAACACACTATCAATGCACTAACAATACACTAGTGCCAAAGGAGAAAAAATCAACCCATAGCTCATATCTCATAACAAATCAAAACATTGGGATACAAAGAGAACATCACTTTGTATATATATGTTTTGATTCGTCTTACAATACTCTCGACATTGGGTTTCAAATTTTCAAAGATCATTCTATTTCTAGCCATCCAAATGTAGAATATGGAACTAGCTAGAGCAATCCTTTCAGCTTTGTTGCGCCATGAAGTTCTTCTAGCCTCCTTCTTTATCCACTTAAGNGGGCATGCAAAGAAAATGTGATGATTAGTTTCTTCATTTGAGGCTCAAAGAACACAATTCCGATCATTGTCCTAATAATGCAGTTGGTCCTTGGTAAGTAACTTTGATTGAGCACCCAACCATAGCATGAAAGAGTGTTTCAGGGTAATGAAATGTTTCCAAACATCCTTCGCCCAGCACTTTGCTTCCCCCTTAGGCCGAAAAAAATTATACGCCTTCTTAGCACAAAATTTCTCACTATTTAGCCAAGAAATCTTGCTAAAAATCTGTCGGTGTAGGTTAGAAGGGGCTGTCGTCCCTGGCCTGTGAAAAAAATAGCCCCAATTGCCGTGAGTTTGAAGGGGGCTAGTCACCCCTATCCTGTCCAAAAATCTAACCTTGTTGCTATGGGTTTAAAGGGGGCTGGTCGCTCCTATCCTATGCAAGAAACTGCCCCCGTGCATCTCTAATTTTCAGCAATTTTTTGAAAAGTGGAGAGTGATCCTTCAACGGCAAGACCTCCTAAATGCTAGCTCCTTTAAGGTAAAATTGGTTCACCTATCGAATCCATAAGGTATCCTTTTTGTGATGAATGTTCCACAGCAATTTTGCAAGTAAAGCTAAATTCCAGCTTTTCAAATCTCTAAATCCCAAACCACCTTCCATCTTCGGTTAACAAATGTCCTTCCACCCAACCAAAGGCTTTTTAGAACCCCAAAGGAAGTTACGGCACAGGCTATTGATTCTAGAAATGATGGTGGCTGGAATAGGGAGCAAAGAGAGCCAAAACCATTCAACTCCTTGGAGCACCGCTTTGATCAATTTCGCTCTCCCTGCATAAGATAAGGAAGAGCACGTCCAAGAGTTAATGTAAGCTGTGATTTTGTCCAAGAAAGGGGCGTAACAACTAACCTTTAACTTTGCGGAGGCAAGCGGGATGCCCAAATAACGAAAGGGTATTGTACCCTTCGGGATATTAGTAATTCCTTAAATCTCCTCAAGTTCAAACCCGTGTACACCAACTGTAAAGAGGCTGGATTTAAGTTTGTTCATGCTTAACCCCGATGCATTCCCAAAGTTATTCAAACAATTCATCAAGATCTCCACCGAAATGACATCGCCCCTAGCAAAAAGAATTAAATCATCCGCAAAAGCAAGGTATGTAATCTTTAACGGTCCACATTTGGGGTGATAGTTGAAATTACTTTCATTTGTAACAGCCCTAAGCATTCTTGAAAGATATTCGATGCACAAAATAAACAAGAATGGTGAAAGTGGATCACCTTGCCTTAGGCCTTTCCTCCCTTTGAAAACCCCATGTATGCTATCATTCAAAGCGATGGAGTAAGTGGGGGGGGAGGGGTGTAACACATTCCATAACCCAACCAATGAATTTGGTAGGAAAGCATAACCCCTCGAGCATTTTCTTCAAAAATCCCCAATCAACAGAATCATACGCCTTGCCAAGATCAATCTTAAATAGACATCTAGGAGCAACCCATTTCCGATTATATTGCCTCATTAGTTCTTGAGCAAGATGGATGTTCTCCATCATGCTCCTACCTTCAACAAAAGCGGATTGAGCTTGATCAACAATGCTTCCCAATATAGGCCTCAACATAGATGCTAGAATCTTTGCAATCACCTTATAGAACACATTGCAACAAGATATGGGCCTATAATTTCCAATAATCGTAGTGTGACTAGATTTTGGAACCAACGCAATAACCGTATGATTCCCTTGTTTGAGAAGCGAACCCGATGTAAAACATTCCTTAATAGCTACAACAAAATCTACTCCAATAATCCCCCAAGCTTCTTTGAAAAAACATGATGAGTAACCATCCGGCTCCGGGGACTTATCATCCCCAATATCAAAAAGTGCATCCTTGACTTCTTCACTAGAGATATCCCGAACAAGAAAACCCCCTTGCTCCGAAGTAATAGACGGCCCCTCATTAAGAAAATCTGCTCAATAGGTGAATTTTGGCAGCTTGTTCCAAGTAGGGAAGTGTAAAAATTGACAAACTCATGGGCAACTTCCTCTTGCGAAGTAGTGTAACAACCATCATCCTTAAGAACTTTAGCAATGTAATTCCTTTTCGTATTTCGCTTAACCATAGCATGAAAAAATCTAGTGCATTTATCACCATTAATAAGGAAGTTGCACTTAGCTTGTTGGAAGTAGAAGCTCCTTTCCACCTCATATAAACCAAACGACTTCTTCCTTAATTCGGCCACTAGGACTTGGTATTCCAGATTAGTGGGCTGGTCATGGAGCAAAAGTTGAGCCTCCTCCAACTCCATTTTCACCATGTTGGCCCTAGTGGAAATGTGCGCAAAATGTCTGGCATTAAGTGTTCTCAAAGCTCCCTTCAATCTTTGCAATTTCTTACAAAACATGTATTGTTTTGTTCCTCCAACAATGCAATTCCAGCCCCTTTGAACAACTTCCGAAAAATCCATATGGCTTGTCCACATGTTAAAAAATCTAAATGGCTTCTCGTTGGTCCCATCCTTTTCCAAAATCGATACAACATACGAAGAATGGTCAGAAAGACACCTCGACAGTAAAAAATCAGCATAAGCATTTGCACCATTATGCACCCAAGTTTCATTCACCATCGCCCTATCGAGTTTACTCCACTTGGAATTGTTGGTCCAAGTGTAAAGACAACCCGTAGTCCTTAAATCCATGAGACTAACTTGAAGGCAACAATTTGTAAAATCCTTCAATTCATAAGGTGTAACCTCCACACCATTACATCTTTCATCAAACTTCAAGACATTATTGAAATCCCCAAGCACCAACCAAGGTAGCGAGACCTCCAAGTTCATGATACTACTCCAAAGTGGTCTTCGGGAAACAATAGTGTGCAATGCATAAACAAAGCTAACTTGGAAAGTAAATGAGGTTACCTTGCAAATAGCTAAGCAATGGATGACTTGTGGTGTACTCTCCACCACCTCCAAATAGATTTTCGTAGGATTCCATAAGATCAAAATTCTCCCAGCTTGATGTGTGCAAAAATTGTTAGCTTGCAACAACCTGTAGAATTTATTCCGCATTATACGATCCAATTTTGGATCGCCAAGTTTCGTCTCCAAAACTCCCATAACATCAATATTGTGCTTCTTGATGAATTTTCGAACCCCATTTTGTTTTAGAGGTAGGTTCATACCCCTAATATTCCACGAGGTAATCTTCATGAGGTTGAAGCAAGGGGATCACCCTTCTTCTTAACATTGAAATTTGCAACCGTTCTATGTTCCCCAAGCTTTCCTTTTGATTTCCCAGTAGTGGCAGACGTATGTGAGGTTCCATGTGCATTACCCTCAATAATCACCAGTGATGTACTCTTCTTCTTTGTGGCTTTCTTTTTATTTACCACTTCAATGAATTTTCCTTCTCCAACATCAATTTGCACCCCAACGCCTTTACCATTTCCCTCGGTATTTAGCTGTCCAATTTCCAAATTTTTCCCAGTGATTTCTGAAGAAGTTTCCGCAGCCACATGTATGCTGCCTTCACCTGTACTGTCTGCAATTACAACTCCTACTTTTTTACTGCGAACATCACAGTCTGCCAGTCTGTGTGCTGCCCTTGTAGGGATAGCCTTAGTAGGAGAAAGTTCGTCGTGGTCCTTAGTTCCAGAATTCTCCTTGCCCACAGTTTTCTGCCCCTGCTTCGACATGTCACTCTTCTCCCCTGTTTCAGATTTTTTGTGACTGCAGCTAAGTGTAGTGTGACCAAAAATTTTGCATATGTTGCAGAATTTGGGTTTATGCTCGTAGATAATTTCTTGCTCCCTAAACTTATTGTTAGGGAGACTTAACTTGACAGTCCTCACCAGTCCTTTGATGCATCAACCTCCACAAGGGCTCTAGCAAAGGAAAGTTTATCGCGGGATGATGTAATTTTGTCTGTCGAAATAGGATCACCTACTTTGGACAAAATTTTCCCCAGAACGTTAACTTTCCATAACTCCAAGGGCAACCCCGGTAAGTTGATCCAAACCGACATTTTACTAACCTCCTTATCATCGAATTCAAAGAGTTTAGGCATGGTTTTAATTATCAATGGCTTCACAAAAATGAAATATGGTCCTCCCTGTAGCACACTAAGCCTATCCTCATGGGTTTCAAATTTGAATATCAACCATCCACTAGTGTGAACACAATATTTGTAGTCCACTTTCCACGAGTCACACAATTTGAGCAGTGCGGCTTTGCCCGAAAATCTTTCGAAAAAGCATCCAACTCGTCCATAACCTCAGGCTTCCTCAATGTTATCCATGTCTTTCTCATTGATAATTACCTCTTCTGATGGATTTATAGAGAATTTCAGTTTCAGACTATCATCATAGTTGCGATTATCCTTGAAAAGATTAACCCATGGAGCCTTACTCTTGTTGTCCTCTGTAGGCAATTTTGTTTCCTCATGGGAGTAAAAAAAATAAAAAACAGAGGAGAATGTGGTAGTCTAGCAAGACCAAGAAACCGGCAAGAAAAGGTCCAAAACTAAGACCAACAAACTGGCCAAGGAAAGCCCAAAGAAAAATACCTCCAGCCACACACCTCCAGCCCAGTAATAATAGACCAAAATGAAGGGGCCCGAGCCCAGAGAAAGGGAGAAGAAAACCAGTCAAAACTCCAATCAGAAAATGTCGGCCCAAAGTAGAAGCCTAGGAATGAGCCCAAAATAGAGAAACCGACGAAAGAGATAGGCCCAACAAATCAGAGCCCATAAGATAGCCAAACAGGAGAAGGCCCAGTAAAGAACCCAAAGAAAAAACAGCTCAAATAACTCCAAGACCTACAAACACAAACTGATGGATCCCAAGCCCACACANAAAATATTTAAATTTTGGATGTTTTAGTATTCATTTGTCTTTATTTTTTATGAAAATTGTCCATTAAATGGAAAATTTTCTTTTACAATTGGTGATAAAATTTGTGGCCATTGAAAAAAAAAAAAAAAAACCTGAAAACCACAGGGAGGCTACACGTGCTGGCCGTAAGGAAGACAAAGAATCAAGATAGAGACAAGACAATCTCCAAAAGTAAAAAAACATCGAGGATCTGACAAGAAATCCCAAAGTAAGCTGTCTTAACGTGAAGGAAAGGATAGGCAGGCAACTCAGGTGTATTACCCACAAAACAAAACAGAAACATGCAAGTATAACCAAGAGAGTCAGTTGAAAAATGGGGAAGCGAATCATGTGATCCACCCAAAACCAAACAAACAGATTCAATCTCAATTTAAAAATAAATTAAGATTCACCACCATGAGATACACAATGCATGCAACCTTCAAAACATAAAGCTGAAGCATATAAACAATGAAACCTAGAAAAGTTTTCATCAACCACGAAACTCAATAGCAAGAAAACCAAGAAGACCAGAAGGAGAGGATGGAGAAGAAAACCAGAACAGGGGGAGAAAACTAAAGCCCCAGACCTCCACAGCCACTCCAACAGAACTTCAAAATCCCAACATCCCGTTAAACTATTTCACAGATAAACTGAGTAGTGACCAAAACTGAGCCAGTGGGCAGACAAAAATGGGAAAATAATAGAGCAGCAGCACTCGAAATCACATAAAAACTTAAGTAAAATCGAGCAGGAACCAATAGTTGAATTAATATCCATCCAAAAGAGATGAAATTAACACAAACAGAAAGGAGAACGCATGAATCCAAGGCAGCCTAGTGAGTGTTTCTCTCTCTAGAACTTAAGAGCATCTAATCAAGGATCGCGACTCTCACCATTTGTGTCACAATCATCACATTCGCCTCTATTTTTCTTAGCCTTTGTGGCTGTTGTGTGGTTGCAATAACCCCTTACCTGTGTCCTTAGTGGGCAAGCCAAATAGCAACCAGATTGGGTGTGTGTTGTCGATTTTTTGGGTTTGTAACTTTGGTGGCGTCGATCTCGGTGTATATGATATATTGAGCCCGTAAAGCCTTGGTATCTAATCTTTTGCTCAACAATTTTGGATCAGAGCCACAGTGTGTTTGAACTCCGACGAGAAATCGATCAGAAACTGGCAGAAAGATAGATCGAAAATTTATCCGATTTTCTTTCATTAAACCCAAACCTATAATTCCATTTTTCGGCCAAACCAGTGGTCGGTTGAAGAATCCAATACCACAGGCAGGTTCTGCAAGCTGAGCCGCAGCCGGTAGTAGTGCGTGTGGTGGTAACGATTGTCGATAGCAATGACGCGTAGAGATTCTGGCGAGGCGTGTCTGAGATCTTTTTGGGAAGTTTTCTTCAGACATAATTATTTTAACGAGATTTCTAACGTTTTTGTGGTATTAGTTTTCTATTTCAGGTAATACAATGAAATTTGGACGATTTTGCCTTTTCGTATTTGTGATTCAGTTTTGCATTCGAATGGTTGCTACAGTTAGAAACTTTAGGAAGAATAGTGGTGACCTTAAAGTGGTAAATTTGTGTCTCTCGTTATTTACGAACTCAAATAGGTCCGCTTTGGTAAATTGGCTTATCTCATTTAATTTCAGCACTAGTGCATCATCGTGTAAGATGGCAATATGATTGGGGTTACTGTGTGGGGTAACCATTGCTTGTGCTAGAAATTAGGAACTACTTGCTTTTAATTGTTACATGATTAAATTGTTCATTTGATAAGTTTCAGCATATTATCTCTTTTATATATTGTGCGTGAAACTACTTGGTTGAAGTATCTTTTGTTGCACCATTAAATTATTTTAGAATACTTAGACCTTATCCGTTCGAACATTCCCTTGATTTAAGATTGACAATCTTACGAAATTTTGGGAATCTACGACCATAGGTCTATTTTGTTTAACTTGATTGTGATTTTGTATTTTTGATTGATTATTTTAATATGACAACTCACAATTTTGATTTGGAAACTTTTAACGGAAAATGTGATTTTTCAATCCGACAAAAAAAATGAGAGGTATTTTAATTCAACAAAAGTTTTCAAAAGCCATTGATGGTAATTTTCCTGTTGATTTTTCAAAAGAACAAAAGGAAGAAGTCGATGAGCTTGCTTGTACTTCAATCATTTTACACTTGTTTGACAACGTTTTAAGAAAAGTGGGTAAATTGAAAACTAGTGAAGAACTTTGAAAAAATTGAAAGACTTACATTTGTTCAAATCTACTCCGAACAAGCTTTACTTGAGCATATTTTCAGTTTTAAAATGGATCCTTCAAAAGATCTTGATGACAATTTGAATATGGTTAACAAACTTGTTCAAAATATTGTTAATTGTGAAGAGTCTGTGTCTAACACCTACAAGGCTATTATCTTGCTTAATTCCATACATGATACCTATGAGGAAGTTAAGAATGCGATAAAGTGTGGTAGGGACATTTTAACGCCTGAAATTATCATTGACTCTCTTAGAAGTATGGAGATGGAGATTATAGTTGAAAAACATTATAAGAAAAGTAGTGAGATTCACATGATGAGGGGTATAACTCAATTTAGGCAAAACAGTCATGATGGTACCAAAATGGTTGCGAGTCAAGTAGTAATGAAGGAAGAAAGAAGGGCAATGGGAGGTCTAGATCAAAATCTAAGACCAAGGTTAATAACTGCTATGTCTTTGGGAGCACAGAGCATTTTATAAAAGATTGATAAAAAGAGAAAGGCAAGCTAAAAGGTAAGGAGAGAAATGAAGGGAATGTACTATCTTCTATTTCCAATACTGATGATGGTAATGTTTATATGATTACAAGTCATGTTGCTTATCATGCTAAATTGAATTTAACTTTCAATTCTCCTTTATATGAGTGGATACTTAATTCTGGTACATCTTTTCATGTGACATACCAAAAGAACTAGTTTGAAAATTTGCATAAATCAAATGATGGGCATGTTGTGCTATGTGACAATTTTCCTTATACTGTTGTTGAAATTGGTAATATTACTTTAAATTTTGACACTGGTTTCGTGTACACTTTAAAATATGTTAGATATATTCTCGAACTGTCTAGAAATTTAATTTCACTAGGAAGACTTAGAAAGCTGACTTCACTAGTAAAATTGGAAATGAGATTTTAAAATTGATTAAGGGTGCACTCGTTTCTATTAAGAGAATCAGGAAAATGATATTTGTATCACTATTGGGGAAGTGATAAGAGGTTTAGATTTCCCTATCTCTTCTGTTAAGGCTGATCACACACATAAATGGCACAATAGACTAGCGCATGTGGATATTAAGAAGATTAGACTTCTTAATGAAAAATGACTAAGGCATGCTTGAAAATGTACATTCAGACTTGTGGGGTCTCGCTTGTAGTTCCACTTCGGGTGGAAATAGGTATTTCTTATCTATCATTGATTATTACACTAGAAAAGTATGTGTTTATCTTTTAAAAGATAAGTCTGCTACTTTTTACAGTCTTAATAATTAAAAAGGACAAGTTGAGAATCAAACTGATAAGAGGATCAAGTTTTTGAGAACTAATAATGGCCTAGAGTTTTGTAACACTGAATTTGACAATGTGTACAAAGAAAATGAGATAACAACGCATAAAATTATTCCTTACATTCCCCAACAAAATGGGGTAGCGGAAAGGATGAATAGAATTATACTTGATAAAATACGTTGCATGCTGTTAGGTTCTTATGTCCCATAGTCCTTTTGGGGAGAAGCTGTTATGACTGTTTGTTTTATGATTAGTTTGACTCTATCTGCTGTATTGAATGGTGATACTCCGTATGAAAATTGGTCTTGTAAACTAAGTGATGTTTTTCTAGGTTATCCTGAGGGTGTCAGGGTTACATGCTATGGGATAGGAGCCAAAAAGGGGTCAAGATCATTGTGAGTATAAATGTTACATTTAAAGAGGGCGAAATGTCGTGCCTTAAAATTAAATCTGAACCAGTGAGTGATATAAAACAAGGTGCAGAGAGAAATCAGTTGAAGGTGGAGTTAGGTAAACTTAGCACATTCGTCCCTGTTATACCTAGTGAGGTGGAAACTCAGGTTTAGCAACCTGATATGAAGAATAGGGATGAAGAAGTGATAGAAGGTCTCCCTGAAGAAGAGAATCCTTTAGTAGATTATAATTTAGCTAGGGATAGAGAGAGAAGACAGTCTAGAGCACCTATAAGATTTGGATATGAGTCTGAGTTAGCTTTTGCTCATGCGAGCTACGAGGAGTTAGCTGATAGAGAGCCAAAAACTTTTAAGGAGGCGATGAAAAGTGAACAATTTGAAGAGTAGTTTAGGCAATGAAAGATGATAAGTTTTTTTTAGAAAAGAATCAAATTTGGGAGCTAGTACCTAGACCTAAGAATAAATTTACAGTTGATTGTAAGTGGATATTTAAGGTTAAAGAGAGTACTAACGCATATGAACTATTAAGATTTAAGATTAGGTTAGTGGCCAAGGGGTATACACAAAAGGAAGGGGTTAACTATAATGAGAGCTTTTCACTTGTTGTTAAGTACACCACTATTAGGGTCATACTTGTATGGTTGCACATTTTGACTGGGAACTTGAACAATTTGATGTAAAATAATTTTTTTACATGGTAACTTGATGAGCAAATCTTTATGAATCAACCAAAAGGTTTTAAAGACAAAGTAAAATCTGATCATGTGTGCTTCTTGAAAGATCTTTATATGGTCTAAAATAATCATCTAGACAGTGGTATAAAAGGTTTGATTCTTTTGTACTATCCAGAAGGTTTTAAGGGAGTAAGTTTGATCATTGCCTATATTCTAACATGATAATGCTAATAATAACTATGTGTTCTTATTGCTATTTGTGGATGATATGCTCTTAATTGGTTCATCACCTAAGTGGATAAGTAATATAAAAACAAATTTGAATGGTGAATTTGACATGAAAGATCTAGAAAAAGTTAAAAAAATCCTATGTATGGAAATTGAAAGAGATAGATCAAATTCTATTTTGTTTTTGCATCAATCCTCTTATGTTTCAAAGGTGTTGAAAAAAATTTGGCGTGCATGATTGCGAACCTGTTACATTACCTTTAGCTAATCATTTTGCATTATCTAAAGATTATGCTCCCTGTAATGAAAAAGAAATAAAATACATGAGTAGGATTCCATACGCAAATGTGATTGGATATGTTATGTATTTTATGGTATGCGCTAGATTAGATTTAGC
>CAIGRB010124212.1:50635-71660 GCA_903798255.1 Fraxinus quadrangulata | reverse complement strand
CCCTCAGACATGGGTACTAAGGTGGTACCATTGGTGAAGTTTAGAAGTTGCAAAGATCTTCTAAACATCTGTGGAGGTAAATGATTTTCAATTTTATTGGTTCTCCTCTTTTGGATTATTACTAACGCTTAGTAATTTTTTCTTTGCGGGTCCTTTGACACCAAGGTGGAGGTTTGTTAGGCAAATTATTCTCAAACGACCTTCCAGACTATGATGTTAAATAATTGTTTATTCCGATCAAGGACGGAAGTGAAATATCGACACCCCAATTGTAACGACCTTGACCTACAACCTATTTAGGTCATTTGAAGTAACATAATTTTAATTAGAGCTACTCATGGCCTGACCCGTTATTCTTTGCTTCGTGCTCTCCTTTGCAGTGTGTTTCGCCTCTCTTTTTCTTAACCTTTGTGGCTGTTGTGGACTGCAATAACCCCTAACCTGTGTCCTTAGTGGGCAAGCCAAATAGCAACTAGATTGGGTGTGGGTTGTTCGTTTTTTGGATTTGTGACTTTTGTGGTGTCGATCTAGGTGTATATGATATATTGAGCCCGGAAGGCCTCGATGGTCAATTTTTCGCTCAACACTAGAAAAATATAATTATTTGCGAACTCTCCGCTCACTTAGTTACATACTCATATATTTTGTCACACTTTTTCTTCATTATGTAGTAGTTGAGTTGAGTAGTTTTGGAGCTTATTAATTTTTCGAGTTGAGACACATGACATAATCATATCGTATGAATTGGTTGTTTGATCATGACATCATGTTGTCATCAACTTCTCGGGACAAGTAATCATGTTGATTAAAACTTGGGAAAAACACGAGGCCTCGAGCAAAAGCCATTCACAAACTTAAATAAACATGAGGCCATGTCATGTTTTGTAAAAAGGAATGGACAATATTGAAGAAGAAAAAAGAAGTTAAAAATCTTGTTTATCAAGTGTCCGCTCCTACTGAGTATTGCATAGCAAACATACACTAGCAAACTTATTGCAATATTTTTCCATCCTTGAAGATCCACCAATGCACCTTCTACTTCTCATGGACCATGACATTATATATAACAATGACCTATTTAAAATTTAGAAAAAAAAAATTAATTAGAAAATTAAAAAAAAATGCTATTTTGTGGGTTAAATGAATCATAATTAAGAAAGAAAATAGGATTTTGGGATAAGAAATAAACTAAACCAAAAAACCATGTAAACCTTTCACACAGTTCACATTTCTCTCTTGCGCTATCAGTTCTACAATTGACTTTCTGACTAAATGTGAGGTTCTTGAATATATTATGCTATTTTACATGCCACACTCGCACCCCTCATAAGATAACACTTGGCATGGATTCAAGATACTAGACTTTTTCTGCATATCAAGTGTGATTAATGTAATTATCTATAGACGAAAAGAGGAGCAAAAACCACAAAACCTCAATAATTTTACCAAAATCAACCCATATATGATGCACTTCAAGATTCCCGTGTTAAACAGATTATAAAATCGATCATAGCTAAGTATTAGATTAATGACAGAGAGAGTAAATGTAGATCGTGTGAAAAGACATTCTGATGCCAATCTATTGATCTGCTCCTCGTTACAGCAGCAATGTTTGGTTGTAGCTGCGAGTGCAACTAATAACCAAATTAATATGGGCATGTACAGAAGGAAGCAATTGAAGAATCACCTTTCAAGTGTATCCTGCAAAAGACACAGAAGAAAAAGAAGAAAGAGTACCTATCTTGAAACAATTGTATGCTCATAGTAATTTTTGCAGAATTACGTTTAAATTCAGTGTAGATCTGACAGAACTAACAATTTTTATGAAGAATTCTGGTGGTGGAAAAGAATTTTTTCAATTAGACTTCCTCCATGAAATTCTCTTTGATAGACTTCCAATACCATTGCTCAAAACTTTAAAATGTAACTGTAGCCCTCCCAAAGTTAAAATAAACACATTCTGATACTTGGTTTTCAGCGAGGCCATCCAGGCGAGACAATACAAGCTAACGAACAGAATACAAGTCGAAAAGAAAATAAGAGGATATCATCCTGGAAGAAATTGTACTTGAGCAGCCGAACAAGATGTAGTACTTGATTAACAGCGACCAAGTAGATCCACTGGAAAAAATAAGATTTATTAACAAATAAAAGGTCATTGAGATAACAAGATATTATATTTATCGAAAGAAAGCTAGTGAACTATGTCATCGCTACAATCTTACTAGTATCCATGTCCTTTTACTTCATGAGGTAAGACGTCCCACTCTAGAAATAATCAGCATTGTGACGTATATACAACCTAATCAACTTTCTCCAAAAATTTTTGTAGCTTTAAACCACTTAGTGATCGTATAAATTCTGTCAACAGCAACAAGTATCACAGACTATTCTGCCATGTCATATTCTGATGCACACAAGGAAACCTTCTCAAGCCATACTGGCCAATCTTCTCCAAGTATCCTGGGATTCGACTCCATGGCAACTTGAAAATCCAGCATTGACACAGAAAATGATCTATTTGGTTTCTTTACATATGTGGAACCCATCTTATTTATAACAGATATGTCCTGATGGTTAACTTTATTGGGCAGGTGGTGTTCAGACCTCGAAGCAGATAAATCCAGACAGGGTTTTATTAATCTCTTCAAATACACATCAAGTCCATTGTTTAACAAGCCTGCACAATCCTTCGAAACAGTCAAACCCTCAGTCTTCAACTTCTGGTCCAACCTCTTCCTCAAAGAACTGGTATTCGGCAACTCCCCTGTTGTAAAGCAGGTCTCAGAAGGTGGTGATTCATTGAGCAATACCTTTCTTGTACCTCCTGCATTAAGAGAGATGCCAAGAGGAGCTCTAAGAGGGCTTTTACTGTGAGTTCCAGGGCTTCCTGCAGATTGTTCCACCTCTTCACCATCTTCCACAGACGTAACCTCAACGGGAGGACGGCTACCCAAAGATAGCAACTCAGTAGCACTCTGCTGCTCTTGAACCTTAGGCATTGTATCTTCACAAACCACATTGTGGGTCTTACCGTGTGGCCCGAGAGGGCTTGGTCTGTCCTTGAACTTGCGATCTCGAGGGGTCGGAGTTCTACCCTTCCTAGGAGATTGAGGAAATGTGTCTCTACAGATCGATTGAAGACTACTTCTTTGATACCCGTTCAGCACTTTAACACTCAGTGGAGCTTGGGCCTTGCTGCTTTTAGGTGGAGGTGTCTTGGCAACACTTGCATTCTTGATAATTGCTCGAATAAGCCCATTATGAAGAGAGATGTTTTCTCTCCCCAGCAACCCAATACAGAGCTTATCAAACTCTCTTTTGCTAAGCCTGAGACTTAGAAACATATTCAATAGATTAAAATATTTCTCCGCCTTCTGCCGGTCAAGTTTCCTCTCAATCTGAAGTCTCAACTTTGAAGTATCTACTCGGAGACGATGCCGATCTACAGGCATTTCCGGTGCCGAATTCATTGATACCATCAAATTCAAAGTAATTAGGGAAAACAAGAAAAACCACAAACTCGATTTTGTTAGCTCGATCCAAAACCCTAATTCTTGTCCATTTCCATCAAAAAGTCAACTCGATGAGCAAAGTCAAATGCCAGCTGATACACAATGGATAACTAAATTCTGCGAAAAATAGCAACCCATGTACAAATCAAGCTCAGAAACAATTTAAATTAATTAATTTACAGAAAAGATTCCAAATTCTATACATCAGAGACAAGAATTAAGCACACTGTCAGCTTAAATTAACGAAATTACAATAAAAATTGCCCGAGAAACCTTCAAGAATTATAAAAGAAATGCCCAGAAAATAAATATATTGAATTTCAAGTGTAATTTTCAGCTTATCATCGAACCTTTTTGTAAAATCTCAATCAAGAAACAAGAAACCCATTAAAACAAATCAAATAAAACAGTAACAAATAAAATAAAAACACCGACCTCATTCAATTAAGCCAACCCTGTTCGACTATTGAAGGAATTGAATTAACTTTTGCAAATCGTCAACCTTTGTAGAGCACAAGCGATCGAAGTTCGGGGTTGTTAGAGAGAGAAAGTAGGAGTGAGAAAGTGCTTAGGGCATGTTCGGAAGGTTCTTCTCAAGTCATGGATTAGTCAAAAGGCACGTGCGTAAATTTACAACTGACTAAATGGCAAATTTTTGTGACGCTCAACTTATGTTTTTGTGTACGAGGGGAAAGGTTTTGTTTGGCTTTCTAGTCATTATGACTTGCACTGAGTGACAATAGGCACCACCATTTTAAAAATCGACTGGCCGATTCAATGAAGAAACGTAGAAAGAGTTATTCTACTCGCAGAGAGAATATCTTTATTTCTTTTCTTTGATCATAATATGAGATAAAGAAGATCATGATTAATGTGAACAAGTCAATTGCCTCGGTTATATCTTAAAACTTGTTCTTAGAAATTGAGTAAACCTAGTTAATTGGATTGACCCAATTTCCCTTTCACGTTGTTTAAAGAAAAATGAAGTTTTTTTTTTTAATTAAAGGAATAATTCAGCTTTGAAATGTCTACAGATATCATTGACATCATAAGGATTTAATATTTAATTATTGATAAAGATATCATGCTATATATAGTTAATTTAATTTTTACATTGTGTCACTAATTATTTTGTAGGCCAATTGGCCAAATTTGTCACTTGGCGTCTTACTCTAAACAACTAGACCATTTTTAGAATTTCTCCGGGTAATTAGTAATTACTTGCAAGAAGAACACGTGGGGGTATATCTACTTTATTACATTCAATTCAAGAAGTCATAAGAATTATTTTCAAATTAAGCAAATTATTTTTTTAATATAAATTGACTTTTTAATTTTAAAATTTGCTTATCTAATATACTTTGTTTAAAAAGTAGTTAGGAACTCGACTTCAAACATATTTCCATTGGGACATAGCACGTGACCTTTCATTTAATTGAAGTTACTCGCGCCTCTAAAAGAATTTTATGCTTTAATGCATGTGTTACGGGCTCCTCAACCTCGTGCATCTACCTCATCCGTCACTTGTTGGACGAACTGATTCCGCGCTGCCACGTGGTAGATGAACTGAATCCGAAGCGACGAACTGATTCCATTAACCCGAGTTGAAACGCTACTACCCCACCCTGTAGAAGAGCCAAACTCATTCGTTATACACGGAGGATGTAAAGGCCTGCACTCCGCATTCATTGCACCTCACATCCACCTCGCCACGCCTCTACTAAGATCTATATGGAGAGATCTCCCCAGAATCAAGTCCTTAGACTGATTGATGGAACGTGTGGCAGGCTACCAACGATTAACTCATACTGCTGTACCAGAAATCATTTAATGCCCGCCAACTTATGAATTGATAGATTAACGTCTATGAAAGGATGACCCATCCGGAATCCAAAATCACGTGTCCCCCCATCTAACGGTTCTCCTCCTCATTTATCTAATATAAATACCCCCACACTATGACAAGTCAGAGGTTATTATTTTTCGAATCTTTGCATTTTTTAATCTTGGCATTCTAGTCTTTCAACTCTAAAAAGTCTTTTACTATATTTGCACACATTCTCAACTACATCCAGGTGACCACTTCACCGTCGGCACCTCTTTTCGATTGATTGAAATACTAACTTGACTGTCAGAGTACTCGTGGCCGCTTCCACCCCCATCGAAAAAGGCCACGAGTGACTAAGCTTTCTCCCTTGAAAAAGGGATTTGCTCTTGAAGAAGGAACAAGTAGAAGCTGTAAACTAAGTTTTCGTTACTCAGGAGAAGAGAATTTACAATTCCAAACCAATGAGTTCTGAAAATGAAGAAGTGAATCCGAGGAGATTAAGAGAGATCTTTGAAGAAGAGATCATCCGGAATAATGTCACATACCAACGGCCCCATCATCGATATCGCAGGGACGGATGAACTGCTGCACGACTAACTACAGAAGTGGCTCACATGGCCACTAACATGAGGAATATTGCAGCCTAAAATGCAACCATGCAAGAACTCCTCATGCAAGTACAAAATCAAGGCAGATTCCAAGCCCAACAAAATCCTCCACAATCGGCCCGCGACCGACGAGCTGAAGAGGAGTCGAGCCAAAGAACTCATTCGAGTCAGTAAAAAGAGGCTCCGATTGAAAGGAAAGTGGGAATAGAAACTTTCAACTACATTGTCCCGCCAGCTAATGACGCCCAAGTGGGGGGAGATAACTTCTCCCTGGATTATAAAGAGTTGCATCAGAGGTCTGCAAATGTGTTTGATCGTATTGGGCGAATGCCTAGAAAAAGGGATCAATCCACCCACTAAATAGTTCTCCCACAAGAGTACATGCAAAACCAAGAAGTTCACACCCCTCCGCCTAGGAATATGCAAGAAAAATAGAACCTGGTGGATTGGGGGAACTGAGGTGGAATGTCACTATGGCCACCTCGCCCGTTTGCAGATGGGAACGAATTTGATGAGCCGTGTCGGTCTTATGAGCTTGATGATGATGATGATGATGACAACCTTCCCTTCCCTAAGGACCTTCGTAGCTTTCCCATGCCACAGAACTTTGTTTTCCCCAAAATTCCTAAGTATGAAGGAGAAGGTGACCCAGAGAAACACCTCAACAGGCACAAAAAGCAAATGAGTCTTCAAAGCGTGCTGCCTGCTTTGAAATGCAGGGCCTTTCACTTAACACTTAGCAGCACGGTCGAAGTGTGGTACAGTAAGTTGGCACATCTTAGTATCAGGAGCTGGACAGATCTCAACAAAGCATTTTTGAACCAATACTTGTCAAGGAAGGAAGGAGATGCGCCAATCCAGCGCCTCTAGGATATAAGGCAAACGACAGGGGAAACTCTAAAAAGTTACCTTGCCCATTTTACGGATAAAATAATCTATTAGGAGCAAGTCACGGATAAAGAAGCCATCTCAATGCTAAAAAGAGGATTGAATATGAATACGTTGTTTTGGAGAGATGTCCGAAGTAAAAATCCCTCTACCTACGACGAACTGGTAGAAATAATGAAAGTTGAAATTGTCAATAAAGAGATGATTGATCATCGGAATAGAGCGGCACAAGGAATTCTTCCGCTCATAGACAGATCGGTGAGGGCCCACCTCACAAATCATTAGCCAGCAATGGACTCAGGCCAGACATGCAGTGGCTCCCACTTCGGGACATGTGTTAGGTACAGCCACTTTGAATGCTGTACCAACATTGGCTTACGAAAATGTTGGACCTGGTGGTAATGGTACAGCTAGAAATCTTGGGAAACCCTCAACCTCTAGGAATAGAGGAAGAGGCGGAGGGCCAAGAAATAGGCCCCAAGAGGAACCACGGCCTTATTGTATATTTCACCATTTTCATGGCCATGATACAAGTGAATGTTGGGATGCCACTAGGTCCGCAAGAAGCAACCCTCGTAGCACAAGGGAGAACCGCCATTAGGATAAAGCTCTGAGGTAGAACTCGCCCAGGAGAGGAGAGACACAGTGACATTCACCTCGATATGATAGAAACGAGGACATGGAGAGACCTAAGGGTGGACAACAACCCAAGAGGGACCTGATCGTCACAAATGAACACCAACCCATTCGAGAAATTGACACAATCATTGAGAGACCACACGTAGGAGGGGAGTCCAAAGATGAGCAAATGAATTATACCAGGGAGGCTAAAGACCCACCTATGACCAATTATATAGTAAATCAATCCCAAAGGACGAGGCCTGTGGAGCATATTACATTCACTCGGGAAGATGGGGTGGGCGTACACTATCCCCACTGCAATGCACTAGTGGTAAAAGTCGTGGTAGCTCGAAATGGATTAAAACGTGTGCTAGGAGACAATGAGACTTTAGTCAATATCCTATTCGGTTATGCTTATGATAAGATGGTGGTAGACCATGAACTCACCCCTATGACTTCTTCCTTGTACGAGTTCACCAGAGATAGCATTATTCTAAGAGGAAGGATTACCCTGGCTATTGAAATGAGGACCTCGCCTTTAGTAGCACTCCACTTCATGGAATTCTCAGTAGTTGATCACTGGTTCATATACTATGGAGTGCTAGGAAGGCCAGGATTGAAGGAGTTATGAGCTGTCACCTCCATCCATTACCTATGTATGAAATTCTCTAGTGAACGAGGAATAGCCACTATCCGAGGTGATTAGATAGGCTCAAGGGAGTGCTACCTTAACTCTTTGAGAAAGGTTGAGCCACGGGGAGTTAACTTGGTGCTCCTTGGTACTGGGATATCCAAAGCCCCTGAAGAAGGACAACCCCCTATACAGGGAGAAGATATCGAGATGGCAAGGCTTTTGGACAAACTGGATCCTCGAATTATTGAATCCGAATCACAAACCGCTCCAATGGAAGAACTGAAAAGCTTTCCATTGGATCCCCAAGATGCTTCTAAAGTTCTGTAAGTAGAAAAAGATTTGGAAAAGGAAATGAAGAAAAAACTGAAAGACTTTTTCTGCAAGAACTCAGATGTCTTTGCATGAAAACACGAGGACGTGATCGAAATTGACACAAAGTTCAGTTGCCACCATTTGTGAATTGATCCGAGTCAAACCCCGCACAGGCAAAGGAAGAGAGCCCTTAACGCGAAGAGGTATGAGGCTTTGAAAGAAGAATTGGAGAAATTGATCATCAATGGCTTTATCAGAGAGGTCACCTATCTGAAGTGGATATCCAATCGCGTGCTGGTAAATAAATACAATGGTAAGTGGAGAGTGTGCATTGACTTCTCCAATCTCAATCAGGCTTGCCCGAAGGAAAATTTTCCACTTGCTCGAATAGACTAGTTGGTAGATTTGACTCCTGGACACAAGTTGCTAAGTTTCATGGATACTTATTTGAGTTATAACCAGATTTCCATGTACCCGGACGATGAGGACATCACTTATTTCATCACAGATAGAGGACTATATTTTTACAAGATGATACCCTTGGGGCTGAAAAATGTTGAAGCCACATATCAGAGGCTAGTAAACAATATGTTCGCAGATCAACTCGGTAAAATGATGGAAGTCTACATTGAGGACATGCTCCTGAAGATCCTACAAGCCAAAGAGCATATGAGGCACTTAGATGAGGCCTTCCAAATTTTGAGGAGATACCGGATGAGGCTGAATCCTCTCGAATGTGCCTTTGGTGTAGTATCCGGTAAGTTCCTAGGATACATTGTAAATTAGAGAGGGATTGAAGCGAATCTGAAGAAGATTAAGGCTTTGATTGAAATTAGGTCACCTCAGAAGCCGAATGAGGTGCAATGACTTACTGGTAGGGTGACCACACTCAACCGCTTCATATCCAAAGCCACTGAGAAGTATCTCTCCTTCTTTAAGAACCACAAAGGGGGGGAAAAGTTCCAATGGATACCAAAGTGTGATGAGGCATTCCAGGCACCGAAAAGTTACCTTGGACAAGCTCCTCTCCTATCCAAACCTAAAGTGGGCAAATTGTTGATGCTTTATCTAGCTGTGTCCGATGATTC
The DNA here is from genome assembly GCA_903798255.1 of Fraxinus quadrangulata. Taxonomy (NCBI): domain Eukaryota; kingdom Viridiplantae; phylum Streptophyta; class Magnoliopsida; order Lamiales; family Oleaceae; genus Fraxinus; species Fraxinus quadrangulata. The sequence goes on along the minus strand of CAIGRB010124212.1, from coordinate 62,166 downwards.
CATCAATTTGGTCCTGATAAGGGAAAAAGAGATGCCCTAGTTGCCTATTTACTATATAAACAAAGTCTTGTTGCCCGTAGAGGTACGTTATCCAGACATGGAAAAGTTCGCTCTTTCCTTGATCCGTATCTCGAAAGTTGAGGCCATACTTTCAGGCCACAGCATTCATGTACCAACAAACTTCCCAATAAAGCTAAAGCAAGTCCTTCAGAAACCAGTTGCCCCAGGGAGGCTGTTGAAGTGGGCAGTCGAACTCAATGAGTTCGACATAGTTTACAAACCCAGGGCTACAGTTAAGGGCTAGTCCCTGGCTGACTTTATTGTTGAATTTGCCAAGGCCCTTGGAATTGAAGTGAGTATGGAACCGATAGAGCCTCCCACCTAGAACCTCTTTGTTGATGGATCATCTGGAAAATCCATTTCGGGAGTATGAGTAGTCTTGGAGAGTTCGGAGGGCCATAAGCTTAAGTGTGTAGTGAAGCTTGGATTCAAACCATCAAACTCACAATATGGCTGAATATGAAGCGTTCCTAGCTGACCTTCATTTGGCTAAAGAATTGCAAGTAAAAAGGTTGGCCATCAACAGTGACTCGTAATTAGTGGTGAACCAGGTCAATGGCAATTTTGTGGCTGGAGATAAGTACATGGCAGCATAGCTGAAACTAGTCATGAATTTTCTCTCCAACTTTGAAAGGTTTGAACTAACACAAATACCCCGCCTTGAGAACTCCCACACTGATGCTCTGTCAAAATTGGTTAGCGGGATTTCGAACTCCTTAAGGTGGTTTCCATAGAACACCTTATTGAACCTTTAATTACAAGCAAGGAAAAAGTAATATAGATAGAAGACACCCCTTTGTAGATGCAACCAATTATTGCTTTTCGTAAAGAACAAATCGTGCCAAGCAATGAGGCCAAAGCTCGTCGACTTTGGAGGAGTGCTGTTCGCTTTATTCTGCAAGATGATATGCTGTACAAAATAAGGTTTCTCATCCCCCTCCTTAGTTGCACAGGAGGTGAAGAGGCGAATTACATCCTAAGGAAAATCCATGAGGGTGTTTGTGGCAATCATTCTGGAGGGCCAGTACTGGCACACAAGGTACTCTGGCAATGATACTATTGGCCTGTCCTGAAAAGGGACTCAATACAATTCGTACACAATTGTGACAAGTGTCAACATTTTTCCAATGTGCAAAGACATCCCTCATAAGAACTCACAGCTATATCAAGCCCTTGGCCATTTGCCAAGTGAGGAGTTGATTTTATTGGTCCACTGCCAAAGGGGAGGATGTCTGCTTCGCCATTATTGCAATTGATTACTTTACAAAATGGGTCGAAGCGGAGCCGTTGGCCAAAATTACCGGGGCAATCATTTCCAAGTTGCTCTGGAAAAACATCATATGCAAGTTCGGCATATCCCACTCTGTGGTTTCAAATAATTGTAAGCAATTTGGTAACAAGAAGATCATGGACTTGTGCAATGAACTCGGAATTAAAAAATATTTCTCAACACCTCATCAACCCAAACTAACGGTCAGTCAAAGCAGTCAACAAGACTATCAAATTTACCCTGAAAAGGAAATTGGATACTTCAAAATGGGCATTGGTTGATGAAGTCCCCCAGGTTTTTTTGGTCATATGCACGACCAGCAAAACTGCAATAGGGGAGACTTCATTCTCCATGACTTACAGGGCCAAAGCCACGAGTCCAGTAAAAGTTGGAGTGCCTTCACCTCATCACATCCACTTTAACGAAATAACAAATGATGAATTGAGAAGGTTTAAGCTTGAACACCTCGAAGAAAAGAGAGAGGATTCTCAAGTTAGACTCGCCTCCTACCAACATAAGATGATGCACTACTGCAATGCCAAAGTGAAGAACTGGGAGAGTCCATATCGTGTCACTAAAGAAGTACGACCCGACACATGCAAGATCGAAAATTTGGAATGTAAAGTGATGCCTCGTCCCTAGAACATCGAGCACTTGAAGAAGTATTATCAATAGGGAGATCATGAAGACTATTATCATGTAAATATTGTTGTCAATTGAATGAATTGGTTTTCACTTCTGCATTGTTCTGAAACAAATTCTCCTCTCCGAGGATGTCCACTTCATCAGGGCAGGTACGGGTGTCACCTCTGGTGAAGCAGATCAGCAACGTTCTCACACATTCTTACTTCTTGCCAAGGTGCATACGCCCTCAGGAGCCACCTCAACCAAGGATGTCCACTTCATAAGAGGATGTGTGGGTGCCACTTCTGATGAAGCGGATCAGCAGTGTTTTCATACATTCTTACTCCTTGTCGAGGTGCATACATCCCCAAGGGGCCACCACAACAATGATGTCCACTTCGTTAAGATAGGTACAATTCAATGGTTCAGCGAAATGTTTACACTTGGATTCCATTTGCTCAATCAATTTGCTTAAGTGGTTATGCTTAGGTGGGTGTTTACACTTGGATTCCATTTATTTCATCCATTTGCTTAAATATTTATGCTTAGGTGGATTGTTTACGCATGGATTCCATTTGCTTCATCAATTTGCTTAAGTGGTTATGGTTAGGCGAAGTGTTTACACTTAGATTCCATTTGCTTCATCCATTTGCTTAAGTGGTTATATTTAGGCGGAATGTTTACACACAGATTCCATTTGCTTCATTCATTTGTTTAAGTGATTATTCTTAGGCGAAGTGTTTACACAAGGATTACATTAGCTTTACCCATTTGTTCAAGTGGTTATGCTTAGGCAAAGTGTTTAAACTTGGATTCCATTTGCTTCATCCATTTTCTTAAGTGGTTATGTTTAGACGAAGTGTCTACACTTGAATTCCATTTACTTCTTCCATTACTTAAGCTCTATCTGGTTTACGTGTTTTAGGTGAAGCTACAACACTTGGAATAACAGTTAAAGAAAGAATTTCATTACAGAACAAATTAGGGCCGAAGCCATTACAAATTAAAAAAAACTACGGATCTACATTTACAATGGCCCTCGCTCCCATCTCCTCTTGGGGAGCTTTCTCCTCAGCCTCTATGTCAAGCCGGCCTCCAGTAGAATTGCTGAACTCTTCTTCAAGAAACGAATCAATCTCTTCTTTTTGAGCTTCGAAGAACATCCTGAGTTCGAATTTTTCCTTGTTGGCCCCCTCCAAGGCCTCTAAGGTAATCCTTTGGTGTTCATTGGACTGGTCAATTCGCTTACTAAGTGCAGCCAGTTAGGAAATTGTCTCATGAAGTTCATTTTTTAGTTGATTTATTTGTATCTCAACAGAGTCCAACTCCATCTCGGCTTCAGTCCTCTTTACCCCAGCCCCCACCGCCTCTTTCTTGGCCTTCCTCACCTCTTCCTCCCATTTGTCCTAGGCCTCAATCCTTTGTTCCAACTCCTCATTCTATTGCAAAGGCCTTGAACTAAGTCTCCCGTTGTCGTGCCAATACACAAAGCTTTAGCCACACAGGCGTTGTTGGCGGCTAGAAGATTCTCCACTTCGCAAGAGGCGACATAATCCTGCCATTCTCCGGTCCAGTTCTTATTGTGGACTCGACCATTAGAGGCAGTTTTAGAAGGCAACATTTCTAGCACTGCCCTAGAAAGGTCGTCATCTTTGCTCCCAAGAAAGTCGATTTGCTTACTTTTGGGAGAGGATTGGCAGATTTCTTCAGCCTCTTCTGAGCTGGCTCTCCGGCTTGAGTGGCAGAGCTGGGCATTGTAGTCTCTGGTATCGCAACAAAGAGAACCTTAAAAGGGACGATGATCACCCCTATTGGAATAGGATGGATGGAGGCTTGGCCACTGTGGCCGACGAAGATGAAGCCCTCATTGGGCCGAATCTTTTCCTTTTAACAAGGGAGACACTTTCCTCCACTTCGTCCTCTTCAGGGGGCTGTAGGCTCTTACTTAAAGAGTCCAGCCTCTTAGCCTGCCTTTTGTAAGCAGTTGAGGTGGTTTTTAATTCCCTTACCATCGCCACACTTCGGCGGATTATGGCGAAGTCGGGCCTCAATGATTTCTTCTTTAAGAAATTGTCTACAAAATAAGGAAATGTTATTCAAATAGGTTTGTAGTTGACTACATCCTAACTGAATTGAAAAGTAAGGCTCACCTTGGAAATAAACCTATGATGCCGATTTATGTAAAAGTTTGTAACATTACTATGGCATAGCACTTGTTTGATCTCCATTATTTTTAAAATACATTATTCTCTTTCTTCTTTTTAATCGCATATTCTTTAATAAAATAATATTACACGTAAACCCAAAACGTTTTCTTATAAAAAAAATGCATTCTTTGCCAAATATTGAGCTCAAACAAGGCCTCAGTATAAACCTTAGGGGACCTATCGTGTTACATTAGTGAAAGGTTGGGGACCTAGATGACACTAATTTTAAGTGCCAATTTGGACATGTCGAGGATATTTCCAAAAGATTTTCTATTATATAGGTACACAAATGACCAAAAATCTACATAATTAAGACAACCAACGAAAACAAGGTAAACCATAAGAAAATAACCACACATCTTTCCGATCAAACAAAAGGAATATTCAGCAGCAGTTTTACACACCAGTTTTCAAAACAAATGCGCGACACAAAACAATTTCCATCATTAACCACACAAAAAGGACAAATTACAATACAAAAAAAGAACAAATGTTGTTCCAGTTAATATTTTGACAAAACCACCAATTCTCTTTAAGCTCAACATAACAAACATAATTAGCACATAATTAAGTTATAATTCATTCAAATCATTAACAAATACTCCAATTTAATAGCCTAGATAAGTGTACAAAATACACTTATCAAACGCCACCAAACTTGAACTTTTGTTTTTCCTCAAACAAAATTATAATCTAATTTAAACAAAATTTAAACCCACGTGGTTAGATAATTTGCCTTTGGTCTCGGGATTAGAATATATGTATTAAAACTATAAACTGCTCCAAAATCACAATGCTAAAATTAATTTCTACTTATCCTACGAAAAATCGACGTGTGTATATGAAAATTCACGTCAATCATCATAAATTCATAAAGTAATTTGAATCTTAACCCTCAATAGTCAAATTTATCATTTCTTTCCTCGTGAGATGCACACTCTCAAACTTATTTTTTAACTCTTTTTTCAATGTGTGATTTAAGGTTGAATTTATATACTAATCATTACTCTCTCTAATTTGGTTAGATTTTACTAATTGTGACTCAACACATCAAAAAATAATGATCCTTCTTATTTTTTATTGTTTCAACCTTCAAAAACAATTAAGCTAATGATCACTTTTCAAAAGTCTAATTCTCTCAAATAAGTATTTGGGGCTTAATCAAGGTATGTAATAATCTATTTTCTATTTTTCTTCTTTTTTATTCATCTTATGTGTGGACTTATCTCCGTTAAATTTTCTAAATGACATTTGTAGTGGGTTTTTAGTCAATAACTCCCAAGTTAGATGACTATTGGACATTAGGTTTTAAATACTCTTGCTGGCTTAATCACTAAAATCATAAATGCTACGAACATAAATTTTACTATAGGAAAATATTTTATCTTCTCTTTTTTCATGCAATGATTAGTGCGATGCCCCATATAAACACGTATTCTCAAAAGTCAACTTGTAACTTAAGATTTTCACCTAATTTTCATACGTGAAATTCACATTCATCTCAATATTTCCCTACATCAACTCAATCACCCCCAAACTATCTTAGAACTGGTTTAAGAATGTATAATTTAGTTGTTATTTGGATTTAGTATCAAAGGTCCACTAACTAATTTTTTTTCCAATATATTCAAATTTTGAATTAAACTATTTATTCATGATGCAAAATAGAAATTTTGTACACAAAAATATCAAATTTCACATGAATAAACATAAATCAACCCTAACATATAATATTTTCACAATTTATAATTTAACACATAGTTTCAAATATATGCATCATAGAAGGCAAATTTATCTAAACCACACAAACACAGAAAAATAAATAATTAAAGCTGAATTTTATTTTTTTTAGTTTTTGGATTTTTTGCAAGCGAACAAATATGCAAAACAATAAAAACAGATAAAATTCAATGTTTTCCACTCTAAAACTTATAATAGACATTGCCTTTAATTTCTAAAAATAAATCAAACAAATACAAAAATTAAAGGCAAAGAAGAGAACTAAGTAATAAAAATTACTAATCATATATCTAAAATACAAAATAAATAAAGGGGAAGAAAATTGGATAGCCTCCTACTAGTGCTTATTTATATTTATTAGCTTCACTTGATGTTTTGACTATTCATGGTGGCTTGAAAAGAGAATTTTCAGTCTTGCATCGGCTGCACTAGAAGTTATTTTTTAGTTCATCTTTGGGCCTCCAAATTACAAGATTTCCACTGTTGCCCCATCCAACAATTCCAGCATCTATATTAAGGATGATGAAATCAGCAAGAAAGAAGATATTTTCAACTTTGATGAGCATATCATCTACCACTCCATAAGGACACTTGAGTGTCCTGACGCCAGCTATAGGATTATTGATGTTACTTTTGAATCATCCAATCCTAATTTTTGTAGATAGATGTAACATCAGATTAATACTTGCTTCATAATCAATTAAAGCATTTAAATCATGTGAATTGCCTATAAAACAAGGTACGGTGAAACTTTTTGGATCTTCTAGTTTAGGAGAGAGCTTACGTTGTATGATTGTGCTGCACTCTTCTGTTGAAGTCACTATGTCATCTACTAGCTGACTTCTCTTCTTAGTCAACATCTCTTTCAAAAACTTAGTATAATTGGGAATCTGTAGAATCACATCAATGAAAGGAATGTTGACGCGAAGTTGCTTGGGAGCATCCAAGAAATTCTTGAATTATTTGTCTAGCCTATTGTTCAGCAACCTTCAAGGGAATGGTAATGGATGTGTGTATTTATTAAAATGAACTGTTGCCTTAAATTGTGTACATTTGCTTCTTGATTAACCTTTGATGATTCTTTAGACTAACCCACTTGTTCCTCGCATGGTAGGTACTTGATTCTCCTCCGTCCCTTTCTTTTTTTCACAGTTATTTTTGATAGTTGAACTCCACTTCTAGTTGTAATAGCTTAAGCCTGTTCTTCTTTAGGCTACCTTGGAAGCCTTTGAGAAATAGAATAGGCGAAACATAAGCTCGAACAGGGATAGCAAACTTGATTGACGGTATCTCTATAATTGCATAATTCACAGTTTCAATTGCTAATACATGTTTCTGTTGGTTCTCTTCTATATCGCTTGGCTGGGTACCTTATGTTCTATTGGCTAATTCAATTGCTATCTGCCCCACATGAGTTTTCAAATTTTTAATTGCAGCCTATTGTTTTGAAGAATAGTCTGTTGGTTCTGGAAATTAGTCTAACTTTTTGGCAATGAACGGGCTACTAATTCTTTCGAAGATAACTTCTTCTCTTGTTGTTGCTAAAATCCTAGTAAGTTGCTCTCAATTTGATATCTCTGATCCTGATTATTTGCCGATGAAAAGTTAGGATGCTTACTCCAACCTAGATTATAAGTGTTGAAGTAAGGATTGGTCTGCTACCTTTGTGAGTTTTGTACATAACTTACCTCCTGAATCTAATATGCATGCATGGATGCTAATGGACAGCTTGCAGTTGTATGATTTGCCCCACAAACCTTGCAGATTGATTTTAGTTGGTACTCCATGCTCACATTTTGAGTTAGGCTATCCAATTTCTTTGTTAGTACTTCCATCTAGGCTGCCAATTATACAACTACATCAATGTTGTGAATACCTACTATTTTTCTTAACGGTTCCCTATTTCTTGACAACATATTGTAATTTTCTACTATTTTCTCAAAGAGATCTAAGCTATTGTCTAAGGGAATATTTGTGATCGATCCACCTGCTGAAGCGTTAATCATGTTACGGTATTCAAGATGCAAGCCTGAATAGAAGATATAGACCTTAGCATTTTTAGGAAGGTCTAGATTGGAGCACTTTATGAAGTAATACTTAAATCTTCCCTATACTTCTAGATAACTATCATGTCCCTTTGCTTGAATGTTTTCTGATCTGATGGACACGAAAAGGCAGGAAGAGTTTCAATGTCAATTTATGTACCGTGTTATTCCACGAAATGATGCTCCAAGGAAGTAGTGAGTGTAACCATTCTCATGCGTCTTCCCTTAAAGTATGAGGAAATAGATGCAGTCGAAATGCGTTAGCTGACATGCTTTCATGACTAATCACCTCGCAAAGCATCAAGAAGGCTTGAATATGCTCATGAGGATTTTTAGCTAATTTTCCAGATAACCTAGTATCATAATGATTCTAAAATAAGTTGATGACTTCAAGTCTAATACGAAAGTTGGCTAGCCCAAAAGGTAGATAAACGATAGCTTCTTGCATAGGAGTATGTATGGGATTTAAATAATCCCTAAGAGCTTCTCCACGGTTGGCAATTGCTCTTTGTAGATCTTGTTGTTCTGACAAATCTGGTGATAACTGAATTTAATTTTGATTTTATGTCAATTCTCTTGATTGCCTCTATTATTTTCTTTATTGTCAGAAGGTGATCTCAAAATCCAAAGGTATGAGCTCAATTTCTTCAGAATCTTACATACACCGCCAAAATCAAACAAGAGAGATTATGTATGTAAATAATAGTTTAAAACAAAATTTTAAAAAATTGAATAGCATATAAAATAATAATTTCAAATTAAATATTTTATTCCTCAATAATTGCGCCAAAAATAGATTTGATTAATTAAGAGTATCGTCTCACAGAGAATAAATTTCAATTGAGGTTTACTAGTTATGTATGGAATTTGAATTGTGTAACAAGAGATATTTTGATGCTATAATTATTCTAATTTAATCTAAGAAATATGCAAAACCAAGGTTCTTATCAATTTATAGATGATTGTATTTGATTTAGAATGTAACGTCCCGAGTTCTAGGGCTCGTGACATTACTAAGATCTTAAATTTGTAAAATTCATCCTAGATTGTTCATAAAAATGTAGAAATCAACTTTGATTAAAAGCGTTAAGGCTTCAGAGAATCCATTACAAAATTAAAGAAATTTTCTCTTAGAAAGTTTGGTTTTTAAGCTTGTACAGTTTCTGGGAAAAAAAAAATTTCGTTCGGCAACCCAATGAAATCCAAAATTTATAAAATTTAAACAGTTGACATCTTACACATAGGAGAATTACATGTTAAAATTTCGTATGCAAATTCAATCGATAGATGGGTCAAAATTGTTTTCAAAATTGGATCTATTTGTTCCCGTGTACATTCCGGTAGCTCTCGGGAAAACATCCATAACTTGAGTTTTACACAATCAAAATTTACGATTCCAAGTCTGAGAGATAATCCATATGGATACCTTTTCCAATTGAAATCACCTTGAAATTCCAAGTATTTTTGTCGTGGTGAATTTTTAAACTTAGGGGCAGAAACTGAAAAAATTTAAACACTAGTGTTGCAACCCAAATGACTTAATAAACCACAATAAAATATCATATACACCTTTAAACAATTTCCATAAAAAAATTCAATCTTCAACCTTTCAAGAAATACTAACTTAAAATATTCCAAAATTTAGATAATTATTCGAACAAAACATGACTTAAATGACGATTTTTGGAGTTCACATCAAAGCACCACCACTCTCCTCCGTGCTGTTATTGATCGTCTTAATCTGAAATTGTTAGGGAGGGATTGAGTATTTCATAGAAATACTTAATAGACTCATACACACATTAAATCAAAATATATCATACTTTAAACATATATTCTTGTCATTCAAACTTTTAATTAATAAGCATATCGATGATCAGGCAACATACAAACATTTGGTGCATTACTACGCTACCTACTTCACATTTCTGTTGCACTACTACGCCGCCACCAGCTCATATTTAAACCCCCATAAGGAGTCATATAATCACATTTATACATGTCAAAATATAACATGAGTTGAAATAAAATGGGGTTGAGTCTACCTCTTTCAAAACAAATCTTAGGGTTTGAGCACAGTGTAGGTCTGTTTTACTTGAATTTTAATTCCTGAAGTATTTGATCTTTGTGTATATGTCTTTGTTAATGTGTTATCAAAGGAAAAATGAATGGAAAAATATTAAACTATGCAGATGATTGAGGACACACGTGCAAGAGGAATTTTAATAGTATAGGACTTTGAGATTGGTTATCCTAATACAACTAAATATACTAATAACTAACCATTAATTCTAATTCTCCATTAACAACTTTGTTAGGATTATGATAATTTAAAACTAAAGTGATAATGGATAATCCATATACATCACACGGGCACTGACCAAAATTCGAATGAAATTCTTCCAAAACTCAATAACCATAGTTTCTCTTTTATTTGCTCTAACTTGGTTGTCATTATCCAAATTAATTTTTTCTCGAGCCTAATATACATTATTAATTACGATACATCAAATGAGTCCAATATTACTATAGTAATTTTGAAAACTTCAATAATTTAATAATCAATCTTATAATATCTAGTATTCATAGAAACTAGAAATCTTAATTAATCACGACTTATGCGATTATTGACTCTAATACGGTTAGGCGACGTAACCTAACTTAAACGTACTATAATTTGTCACGATTAGAATAAGTTAGCATATTTCAAATTACATGACTACTTAAAACATAAATTTGGGAAAAATTTACAGCGACGCGAATTTATTTCTTATAAAAATTTGGGAAAACTATTGTTTTTAAATATTAAAAGTTTCGGTCGCTATATGGAATCCGCTTATTGTTATCTACTTCAACTCCCAATTATATAATCTAGTTCCATTCATGCATTTTTTACTATCAATAAAACTAATGTATTTAATTTTCTTTACCAAGACAAATTAATTCCATTCTAATCACTACCCAAATATATTCTTAACTCGAATTCGAATTATTAGAATGCATTAAATTTTATTTTATCTATATGATTGCACACAAGATAAATATTATTCCTAACATCTATTGCACACATGTTAATTTTGTCGCGTTCTAAATTTATTATGAATCTCTCACTACTACAACAAATAACTAATTATCTAATTGATCATCAAATAATCAAATAATGCAAAATTAATCAAAAACACAAGAAAGAAATTAAACTACGAGTCATGAATTAAAACGAATAAACAATAGGGTTCATTTTCATTCAATAATAAAAAAAATATAAGCCGAATCATGGTAGAGTGAGAAAGATGCTGATTTTTAATTTCAAGGTTGAATTCTTCAAAATCTTGATGTAATTGGCTTCCATTCATTGCTAGGGTTTGATCTCCTCTCTCTCCAAAGTGATGAATTGACATCTTGTTCTTGATTAATTTGACGATATTCGTGTATAGAGAGGCAAGAGAGAGTTATTCCGATGTTTAGCCCATGTCTCGTACTTATAGGAGGTAAAATTAGGTCAAAAAACAAGTCCAATTTGAATTTCAAAAGAGATTCAATCATAGAAGGAAAGCTGGCCTATCAAATGAAGATATGCACTGCGTT
>CAIGRB010124212.1:0-18467 GCA_903798255.1 Fraxinus quadrangulata | reverse complement strand
AAATCAGGTATGATAGCAGCAGCTTCAGTCATTGCTGCGTTAGCCCTCTGACTTTCATCCAGTTGGATGTGTAATTCTCGAATTTCCGTCTCTGCCACCTCGAACTTCTCCTCGAGGTCATCTACGGCATAGCATAACCTATGAGTTGTTTCATCAAGCGCATCCATGCGCTATTTCGTAGTCATTTTTGGAAGAGCCACCACCTCTGTGGTGTTCGATCCAATTTGATCCATAGCTTTTTTATCGAGGGTCTTGAGCCGCAGCTCTGATACCACATTTCTTCTTAGCACAGAAAGGGACACCTTGCAACAGTAGTTTGCTCCACTAGACTACCTTCTGCCTTTTCTCGGTCTTTTCGGGACAAAAAAGATTTTGATTACAAATAATTGTAGTCTACTGCACTAGACTACCTTCCGCCTTTTCTCGATCGTTTCGGGACGAAAGAAGATTTGATTACAAATTGTAGAAAACTTGCAACATTAAATTGAGATCCATTGAAAGAAAATTGATCATTGATTACTAAAAGCAAGAAATTACAATTGACGAAAGTAGGAAATTATAATAGGCTAGTGCAGGGGGCGAACACTAGAAAGTTTGAAAGATTGTTTGAAAAACTAATACCCCCTATAATAGACTTAGCAACAAAAACCCAACTATTAGGAGTAGACGTCTTTTTACCGAAAAATTATACTAAAATTTTCCTATTTTCTAACTATTTTATAATTGAAATAAACTATTACATGGAATTGAGATTACAACTCAAAATAGACTAATATTTACAATGTGCGGTCGAAATTAGGACAAATTGCGGCTGCAATAGGGTCATGAGACTTAAGTGAAGTTGCGATCCGTGACACCAAGTATTCCTAACCAAAACCTCTTGAAGGATAACTATATAACTGAAGCCAAATGATCTTAACTCAAGTCCTATCTGCCATCAGAATTAGTCAATAAAGAAATTTCAAATCAACTTCACATTTAAACATAAAACACATACCCATAAATTTAACTGAGCAATATTAAGGATGAAAAAGAATTTAAATTAACTGTCCAGTCGATTCCCCGTACCAAACATTCAATAATGCCACAATGTATGGAATGAAGCGATGGATTTATCAATCCAATATAGCTAACTGTCAAAATGTATTGTCATTTTTAAAAAATGATTTAATAAAAGCTCAGCAAAATTCCTGGCCAGAACCAAAAATTCAATGCGTCCAAAACCTGAACACTAAAAGTTCCATTATCCAAATAGACAAAATTCCACTTCATTTCGAACAGTAACAGAGCAGCTTAGTAATTTCTTAAAAATCAAATTTACAACAACATTTCAAACCATTTTTACGCATAAGTGTAGAAATTTACGGAATAATTACGATTATGTTTGAATTGAAAAAGTATTCAATTGGTGAGATGATTAGTCACGACATTTCGAATGCAGATGGGGTATATTGAAAAGTCATGATATTTCGAATTGATTGTGACCATTCAAAAACTTGTATATTGAAAAATTGGATACGACTTATGGTGATGTTTTGGCTAAATAAATGTTTTTCTTATTTTACTCTATAAATAAACCCTAATTGTTTTTCTTTTTTTACTTCTCAAAATTTGCCAAAAAAAAAATTCATGTTTTCTCCAGCTCTAAATCTTAGCAAATCTTAAAATACAGTTTTAATTCGATCGTGCTAGACATTAGGTATAAATGAATCGAGTTTACACCTTAAGAATATACTAAAGAATAGATATAAACGTTATGATGCATCTTATATCTATTTACCAACTTAAACTTTTAGATATTGAGGTTAATGTACAATAGAATTATCAACGTCAAAAACATTTTGAATATATAATAATAGAAATATTCAAGTTAGATACGAGTATTACTATTCACAGATCAGCTCACTCGCCAAGTAGCCTATGTCTTGATCATGAAGGAGGCTAGTTAGCCATATGATACGAGTTCGAAAGATAAATATTCCAACTAAAAAGACTATAGGCACCAAAGGCAGATATGAGACAACTGTTAAAAATTAATGAGAAAAATAAATAATTACGAAGATTTCAAAATACACTTTAAAAAATAAGAAACGTGTGATAAAGTTTCAAAAATTAGGTGGTACATTTGCAACCACTTGATAACAATTTTGTGACTTATATTAATTAAACAGGTCAATAATAGAATAAGACATAATATACGATCAGGATTAGGTATTAATCGCAAATCACACAAAGTCACAATTACGAAGATAGAAATTGAGTCACAATTACAAATCACACATATTTTTATGTTACAAATTATTCATTTTATTAATCATGATTGCCCAATTAATTAGTCACAATCGCCCTTCATTCCACCACCATGAACACCACCCAAAACACAGTTGACACCTAACATTCACAACTCACCACCACCTCCACCACCAGTAACACCTCCATCGCACCACCACTTGGACCTCAACCACAACCACGGGCTTTACCTGCACCTAAAATCTACCACACAATCACCAACACAACATCCACCTTTATTACACCACCACATCCACATCCACTGCCACCTGTACCTCATCTACAACCACCGACGACCGTTAGATCTGTAGCCATCCAACGATAGTGACCTCAACTTATCGCCATCATCAATGCCAGAACAGCACAACCAGAAACAGCGACGTAGCAACGACACTATTAACTGAAGCGACGGGACGAAAAGAAGTGCTTGTTGTCGAGAGGAATGGCTCTTGGAGAATAGTCGTGTTTAGATCTATAGCCGTCCGACGATCGCCACCTCAAATCCCTAACTCACCACCATTACGGGCATAAAACAGCACAACCAGTTGCCTGTCGCCGTCTTCTTTCATGGTGGCGGGTTCGTCTATCTCAGTCGGGATGTCAAGAAGAACGTGTTGTCGGATAGGTGGTTGTGGCGATGAGATGGCGAGAATAGCCTATTGCCAAAGAGGAAGGTGTCGGTGTCGGTGTCGGTGTCGGTGTCGGTGAAGTTCATGGGGGTATGGAATGGATGTGGAAAATTTGGGGGGTGTGTTGTGGAAGCGATCGTTCACTGTGATCACTTTTGGGGTGTAGTATATTATTAGGGTGAGGTGTCAATAAAAAGTATATTTGTTAAAAATTTATCATTAAGAAATTAATTTGATTATGAATATATCATTGAAGTGAGCCAAAAATGGATGTGAAATAAATCCAATTTCTTTGGGCTTTCGATATTCCATATTGTTTTCTCTATTTTAGGTGGTATTAGAATGTGTTGGTATAGAAAATTGATGTCCATATCAAATAGTATTTTCAGAAATGTGACGTACGATTATGTATTTTTTATGGGGTTTTTTGGACAAAATTTTAATTTTTTTAGAATTGATATTGTCGAAGATTTTGGGGACTTGTGTCTTATAAGAGTACTAGGTACTTTATTAAGGGATTATTTGGTGGGGACTAAAATTAGATTTTGATAGAAGTTTTTGAAATGAGTGATTGAAATGTTGTAGGATCTATGAAAGATTTGGTTAATATTGATTGTTTGACTATAACTTAGATTAAAATCTGATTTTAATCCTTATCAAACAAACTATAAATTATTATTATTATTTTTTTAAATATAGCATTTCCTCACGGAAAAGGCCACTTGAACAATCCCCTGGAAAACCAGGGGATTATAAAATGTGTTAAATTCTTGAGTAATTGTAAAATTAGATGTCAACTCTAAGATGTTCTATTAGATTTTCTTAGCTTTCCTTGTCAAATAGGATATCAACGTCCGTAGAAAATATAAAATGATGGAAGCATGAGACACATGATGAAAGGATCGTGCCATTTGAACAATCCCCTGGAAAACCAGGGGGATCCTTTCATCATGTGTCTCTAATTTTATAATTACTCAAGAATTTAACACACTTTATCACAGGTATCATGAGTTTAGTCTTCTAAACTAGATTCCATGCGTAGAGCATATATTATGTGTGAGTTCATAGAATTTTTTTTCTGTTTTTTTATTTTTATTTTATTCTAGCCCACCTTAACGTCTTTGTCGGCTCCATCCTTGGTAGACATGCAATTGTGAAATAACAAGTTTATGAATCGTCGGCATTCATAGCATGTTGTATAACAACATAGTTAGGAAAGAAAGAGGAATAAGAAATCTGTTTACACTTTGATTTCCTTTTAAACTCCATAAAATCCCATATTTATTAACAAAACTACTATTTTCCTTGCAATAAAGAAAAGAAAAATAGCAACACCATAGAACATACCATCTCTTAAGGGATGGTTAAGTCAATTTACAATGTAATGAAGATTTTGGCCAAAATAAATAAATAAATAAAATCGAATTAAGACATTAAATATCCATTGCTTTTGGCTTGGAGAAGTTTTCTAGAGAGAGAGGAATAGCAAAAAAAAAAAACATGCTTGTCTTGTGGGTTGGATATGTCTTTGATCATAGAATATTGAGGTGGCAAAAAGTTTCCATAGTACAAGACAATAATCAAAGGTTTCGTGTTGTCTACTTCAAAAGAAAATTGTTTTTGAATACTAACAAGGTTTAGGTTTCCCATTTTGGAAATGGTAAAATTTTAAATTTATCGATCTTTTTTATAAACTATAATCAAATAATTTAAAAGGTTCAGATGATAAAAACTGAATCACATGTACAATAATGAACATTACAATTAGTAATTCAAATATGGATACCAGATAAAGACACGAGAACAAAAATAAAATAAATATAAAATTTACAAAGGTTTGTGTTATTTTTTCTTAGTGAGGTTGGTCTTTCAAGATAATCCTAAATCTTAATATTGTATCAAAGACGATTAAGCATGAATTAGCAAATTGGTTGTTTAAAGCTCAAACAAGCAATCGAATTTCACGAGTGGTGTTTTTCAAAAGAGTTATCATTTTGTGAGGTATGTTAAGGATAAATCTAATATCGAATAAGATTGAAATAAATATATTATATGTAAGAGTTATGCTAGTCTTAACAAGGTCGACTTTTTAAAGATGAACGAATGTTTATCTATTGTTTATAATCAATCAAATTATTTATCCATATTTCATGGAATCCTCAAGTACTATTACTTATTCATCGCTTATTTTTATATAATTATAATTTAAATCAATTATTAACAACTCCAAACATCTATTAGTTTGTTGTACTTGACAATACACTAACTTCTCTTTTACATAATCGTACCATTGCCCTAATTCATCACATAGAATCAAGAGAGTAGGGTAGGGTGGGTGGGCTTGCCGTGCTACGTGAAATTGGAATATTTGTAAGCTTTTTCCCGATGGAATAAGCATAGATTAGGAAACAATGAGAGAGAGAGAGAGAGAAAAACTCACATATATTAGGGAATTTACTTCTTTTTTTCTTCTTAATTTTGCAGCATGAGTATTATTGACAATTGTTTGAGCTCAAATTGAATTCAGCTAACTCAATTGTCCTCAACTTAGATAATAGACAAATCGGAACAATTGTTAGAGGTTGATCACTCAATAAATTTCACAATTTTACTAACGAGATGTATAATTGAGAAGTCTTTCGTATCCGCGCAAGTCAAATTATCATGTATTTTCAGAAATTCTGATAGAGGCATTAATAGAGTTGCCAAATTGAAATTCAAACAAAAAAAAAAAAAAATAGCAATTATTTATATAAGATATTTTAACTTATTTTTCTTTATTAATACCGTCAAGCGTGTCGAGGTCACTTTACCAAAAAAACAGCAATGATTTATATACAAGTGTTAACAAAACTTTACTTCGGGAAGAAGGATAAATAACTTGTCAATCATTAATTAGGATTTATTTATAAAGAAATTTATTTCCACCCTATCAACACCACCTAAGCAACAAGCCAAAAAAACCCCGAAATCTATCCTTATTTTGAGGCTAAAATAATTATAATCTAATGGATGAATCTGCTTATAATTTTTCATTTCTAAGTGGATATGTGTAGAATGTAGTAAATGAGGTTTGGTATAGAGATTATCACCAATCAAAATAAAACAGAATAATAATTCTCTTTGTGTTTACGAAATGAATCCATTAATGATGTTTTTTTTTTTTAAATAAAGATAAGTTGTATGTAAAAAACTTTTAAGAATAACATTACATGAAAAAAGTGCAGCTACTACTTGAGGATCATCCCACTCAGAGCATCTAGATCTTGCAGCTCACAGAAGCTTCTCTTTAGAGCCTCTCTCTAAATCTTGATTACAGAGATGAATAGGCTGAAAGAAGGAACATAAGAGAGCTTACAACACAATGAGGCCTCATATTTTGAGCATTTTCTTGATCCTATCCTTGGCTACATTTGAATTTGCAATAGGTAAAGAGCCGAGAATTCATGATTCATTTGGTGAAAACAGAAGAACTCTGCATGAGTCATTGTTTCCAGATAGTTCACCACCAGCAGCACTGCCGCCTCCGCCATCGCAGCCAGACACCCCAGACCAAGACCAGCCATTCTCCCACGAAACTGGGCCAACACCGGATCAGGTCCAGCAGTCTCCTCCTGCGCCAGCCTATGGCACACCAGTGGCAGATCCAATTGCCAATCAGCAGCAGCAGCAGGCAGCAACCAAGCCAATCAAGAAAGTGGCAATTGCAATATCAGTTGTGACTGTCATACTAGGAATGTTTTCAGCTTTGGCATTCTATTTGTACAAACACAGAGTGAGACACTCTGATGAGTCCCAAAAACTTGTTGGTACCAATTTACAAAGAACTAATGATCCACCGTCCACTTTTTTGTACAGTGGGGCTGTGGAACCATCCACCAGAGGTACAGTGAGTACTGATACCAACAGTTCACCTTACAGAAAATTGGATTCAGGAAAAAGGTCAGATAGATATAGCCCTAGTCCCGACCTTCAGCCACTACCACCACTTACCAAACCCCCACAGCCTCCTAGCATAAATTCACCACCCCCCATGTCATCATCGGATGATGAGAGCCATGACACAAACTTTTACGCTCCACAAGGGTCATCCATGAGCAATGAGTCCCCAAGCTCACGTCGTTTCAACTCAAGCAACAATACTGGCCAGATGAACCAGTCCAGGCCGGATAGTCATGCTGCTTCTTCTCTCCCCCATTCCAAGAGAACTTCACCAAAATCTCGCCTTTCTACCTCGTCTCCTGATAGAAAGTATCCAATCATACCACCAATCAAACAATCGCTGCCTTCTCCTCCACCACCAACAGCAACTAGTCCTTTAGGGCCACTGCAGTCTAGTAGACCAACACTGCCTAATATTCTTAAACAGGCCAAATTTTCAGCGCCAGCTCCACCACCAAACATGGCATGGCTTCAATCAATGAACGATGAAGAGCAGCAAGCATCTAAGTTCCCAATGCCACCTCCACCTCCGCCTCCACCACCTCCGCCTCCGCCTCCGCCTCCGCCTCCGCCGCCACCTTCTTTTCCAATACCAAGAAAATTGGGGGCTGTGGAAACAAATAAACCATCCATTCCTAAAAAACCAGTTAGACCACAATCAAAAAGTTCTAGCCCAAAATCAAGCCCAGGGACTGAAAGGAGAAGTCCAGTTAAAGAAATTAGTAAAGGTCTCAGTACGTCGAGTAAATTAGATGATGATGATGATAAGGATGGATCAAAACCCAAGTTGAAGCCTTTGCATTGGGACAAAGTACGAGCAACCTCAGATCGAGCCACGGTTTGGGACCGCATAAAGTCAAGCTCCTTCCAGTAAGTAGAATGCTATACATTATTTTACTAAAGACTCTGTACAATTTCTTACTAAGCAATTCTTATCTTGCAGGTTAAATGAGGACGCCATGGAGTCACTTTTTGGATGCAATCTTGCAAATTCAGTCACTAAAGAATCAAATAGGAAGTCAGTCCTTCCTCCTTTAGAACAGGAGAACAGAGTACTAGATCCAAAGAAATCACAGAACATTGCTATAATGTTACGAGCATTGAATGTCACAAGAGATGAGGTTGCTGAAGCACTTTTAGATGGTATGTAAACCTTTCATCCTTCCCTGCAAGATAAAGTGAATCAAGTTATGCGACAATTTCAGCAGAACAGGAAGGTGAAATAATGCCTTAATATATCATTTGTTTTTCTTTTTTACAAAGACAATACATAGGTGATAAATTTATAGACCCTTAATATGGACTTTAGTAACAAAAGTATAAATAACATCCATTTGATCAAGTATTACATAAGAGCCTATTCACAAAAGTGAATTCAAGTCATTTGATAATTTCTGCAGAACAGGAAGGTGAAAAAATGTTATATAATTTGCTTTCTCTATACAAAGACATGCATATGTGATAAATTTATAGACAATTCAAATGTACTTAAGGTAAAAAAACTATGAAATAACACCCATCTGATCAAGTATTACATCAAAGTCTATTCACAAAAGGAAACCAGGTGGATGCCTGCAAAATGTATATATTCTATGACATTCTATTAGCACAGCACGATCAACTTCATGCCTGGCCTCTCGACTTTTTACTTGAGAGTTGTCCAATACAATTGATGGCTGTGATGTTAGCTTCCTCCTTGCCCACCCAAAAGAAACCCCCTAAGGCTAACAAAACTTAATGCCATTGGAGGAAGGTTCTTCGTCACAGATTAGCTGGCAAAATAAACAAAGTGCTCATACATAATTATTCATTGAGCAGCAAATTAAGATTAGAGCCGCTAGTATATTCTATCCCCCTTAAAATTTACATTGAGGTTATGAAGTTAGAACAATAAAAAAAAG
The DNA here is from genome assembly GCA_903798255.1 of Fraxinus quadrangulata. Taxonomy (NCBI): domain Eukaryota; kingdom Viridiplantae; phylum Streptophyta; class Magnoliopsida; order Lamiales; family Oleaceae; genus Fraxinus; species Fraxinus quadrangulata. The sequence continues at coordinate 9,706 of CAIGRB010124212.1, read as the reverse complement.
CTGACAGCCTGACACTGCTAAGTGCAAGTCAAAAGGCAATCAACAATTTTCCAAGTCAAGTTAGTGGTTTACAATAATAAAAATAATGGTTCAAAAATGACAAAAGAAGGCTCTTGTGCATGGGAGGGGGTGACTTTTATTCTTTCAGGTTTTTTGTTCGGAGACACTCAAGGATAACAACAGAATGTTGGACATATATTTGTATGACACCCAAACATAGATTGCATACTGCATATACTGGTAGAAGTTTGCATCTCGACTGTAAAATATAGATAGCTCTTGAAATCAACTTCAGAAGCATACTTAATCCTCTCACTCTACTAGTTCAATAAATGAGTCAAGTGATACCCATGATACTTGCTACTTCCACATACTCAGATGTGTAATGCATAATAAACATGCAATGCTAATACTATGGTATGGTTGGTACGAAGTATTCAAGAGTGCTAAAGAAGAAATAGAATTTAGAATATCGGTTATTATGCTTTTTAGTTCTTTCAGCATGCATACCAAACATGTACTTAGAATGTCAGTATATGATGCAAACGCCATTGGAATACTGATAGCTGTTATTGAGTTGATCACTAGTTATAATGTAACTCAACTTCTGGAGTCTGGCAAGTGAATTCAATCACACACATGTATGTTTTGATGTTGCAGGAAATCCAGAAGGACTGGGTCCGGAGCTTCTGGAGACTTTAGTGAAGATGGCACCGACCAAGGAGGAAGAAATAAAACTTAAAGACTACAGCGGTGATAGCTCTAAGTTAGGAACAGCAGAACGATTCCTCAAGGCAATACTGGATATTCCATTTGCTTTTAGAAGAGTGGAGGCTATGCTATACAGAGCAAACTTCACTACGGAAGTAAAATACTTGAGAAAGTCCTTTCAGACACTAGAGGTACTGTCAACTTCTTTAACGCGGCCACTATTGTGATAAGGCTTTGATAGAATGATTTTGTTAATTTCTTTTATTTCAGTGCAATTGGAAATCTCAGTTATCCTTTCCTTGAATGTTTTTCTTACACATAGCTTGTCACATAATACAGGAAGCAAGTGAAGAATTGAAAAATAGTCGTCTGTTTATTAAACTCCTTGAAGCTGTTCTAAGGACAGGAAACCGTATGAATGTTGGTACAAACCGTGGTGGCGCCAAAGCTTTTAAACTTGATACTTTGTTGAAATTAGTGGACATAAAGGGAACAGATGGTAAGATAACCTTACTTCACTTTGTAGTCCAAGAGATTATCAGGTCAGAAGGAGAAGGCTCTGATCCTATAATCAAAAGCCTCCCACATAAATCACATTTCAGATTTAAAGATGAGGATTTTAAGAAGCAAGGATTGCAAGTTGTAGCAGGGTTAAGCAAAGAGCTTGGCAATGTTAAAAAGGCAGCAGGAATGGACTCAGATGTCTTGAGTAGCTATGTCTCCAAGCTTGAAATGGGTCTTGAGAAAGTCAGGTTGATTCTGCAACATGAGAAGCAAAGTATACAAGGTAAATTTTTCGATTTGATGGAAACGTTTCTTAAAGAGGCTGAAGATGAAATCATCAGGATTAAGGCAGAAGAAAGAAAAGCCTTATCCTTGGTGAAAGAGGTGACTGAGTATTTCCATGGGGATGCTGCAAAAGTGGAGGCCCATCCCTTGAGAATTTTCATGATTGTACGAGATTTTCTCTCCATATTGGACAACGTGTGCAAAGATGTCGGGAGGGTGCAGGAACAAACAACCATGGGTGCCGGGAGATCATTTAGAGTTCCTGAAAATGCACTGCTTCCAGTACTCAGCCGATACAACATACGGCATGATAGCAGTTCTGATGATGATAGCATGTAGCCTTAGACAACACATGGACACAGCATCACAACGCATTCACTTCCACTAGGAATATCTATGGAATGAATGACTACAAAGTGAAACATACCAAAGCAGCATCTTGTATAATATCACATAATCCTCCATCTTCCATCTCCATCTATATTCAACAAGAAAGAAAGGACATGCATCCATTGCATCGAAGTTCAGAAAACATACAGAAAACTGGTCATAAGAGAACTCGAATAAGCAGGATAGCTGTTGTGCGTTTTCCACCAATGACCATAATAAATGCCAAACAGAGGGGACACAATAAGATATCCGAAATCATAGCAATTTTTTTTCTATTACTGTATCCATAGTTAAAGCAGTTTTTTGTTTAGTATATAAGAGAACACAAAGTACAATGCGGAAATAGTAATCATCTGAATGTAGTTTCATTTCACTTTTTTTCTTATCCAGCATGAGAAAAAACATTCGTGTTCATATTCTCTCTTTCGATCAAATGTTCTTATACATTCACCTGACCTTTTTTAATCGCATTGTTGATTGACTACCAAGTTACTGTGAAAATGCCACAATCAAAATGGGCTTCTATTTTTTTTATCTTTCTATGCCTTTCCGAACTTTTGAACCGAAACAGTATAAATTGCTAACTATTTCCTGTCTGAAATTGAATATGGTGAAGAATGACCGCTATTTTTATTAAACTCAAAGACCCAGTGGACACTCAGGAATAGAAAGCGATTGAAAATTACAGAAACGTACCGCAATAGAATGTCCCAATAGCCATTAGAGCAGAGCAATTTATTAACAGAGAACGTTGCTCCATTTAAAAGGCAAAGACGGAATTAACTAAGAAATTCTGGGAATTCGAAAGACTCGTGTGCCGACGAGAACTGTAGAATGTGATTTGGAGAGAAATAAAGGCTTTTATTATTACTTAGTCAAATTTCAACTTATTATTACTCAAACTAAAGTTCAGTTCAACCAGTTTTAATAATATTTGATATCAATTTGTTGAAGGATTTGACGAGTCTTAAATGAATTAAAGAAAAAATTTTATGATGAAATTTTAAGAAAAGAAAATTATACTCTAAAAAATCAACAATTCGAATTTTTTATGATGATGAAAATAATATTTTTATACTACATTTGATACATAAATATTAATTACTAAGATATAGAAAAAAAATGTATTTTGAAAATAATGGGAACCAAACAAGATACTAATATAAATTGTATCAAGGATCTCAAACCTTTCAAAAATACTGTGGGTCACGAACATTTCATTGTTAGCGTCTGAAATTTGAGACCTTTAAATTAACATACAACTCGAAGTCTCTTTAATTGTTTTCACCAAAAAATCGTTAGTTGACTCGTAAGTCACCCACCCGATTTCGCTTACGCAATTTGCATCTCTGGTTGGTTTCATTCATTAGCTATAGGCCAGTTTTTGAATGAGAATTTTCGACAAAGATCATTCCTTCAATTTAGCAATTTAAAAGAAAAAGGAAATTATTTTCTTCTCCATCTTCCACACCTACCCAACCACCTCCCTCTATGATGTAGCGGAAGAGATAGTTATAAGCGTATCTAGAAGATCGCCACCGTGCAAGGCGAAAGAAATGCAATCGTGGCTGAAAGGAAAAGGAGGATGATAGCCATGTGCATCGATGACTGCCCTAGTATAAGCCAAGAGAGGTTCAATAAGCTTGTTTTCACCCTAAAGTCAGGGACGGGTGCCCTCTAGGCCAACTTGCCGTTGGGAGAGGGAGCGGCTCAATTTTTACACTTCTTGAGTAGGTTTTTCACTTGTTAAGACTATTTATCGTGCTTTTTCTTGGTTGCTCTTGAATAAATTGATATTCAATCCAGTGTTTTGTGAGAGATTACTTGTGTTAAAAAAGAATTAAAAATGAGTGGATAAAAATTCGAGAGCATACCTAAAAAATTGATAGCCTATATATATTATTTTTTATGCGTTAATATGTATTTAATTGAGGTTTATTTGTACTTTTCGAAACGTTATTGAATTTTATTTCTATTTTTTCTTATTTTCTGTTGTTTTATTGCTTTCTTTTATTTTTAATTATTTAAATAGAAGGACTACATAATTAAAAGGTTGGGGATCGATTATGCTAAAAAAATGTTACGTAGATTTATTATATTTTCGTAAAGGCCAGGGACAAAAAATGTAAATTTATTAAACTTTTACAATGTTATGCATAAATCCCTATATCAACAATCGAAGTTTCAATCAATGATACACTTACAAGAACCCATCAAAATAACATGGCACCCTGTTATATTTCAAAGAGATAGTATGTAACATTAAACAAATATAACGCCAATGTTAATTGTCGCGTCCTCGACTTGAGGACATTTTTGAAAAATTATTTTCAAAACAATGAAACATTTGATCTGGAAAGCTGCAGGGATGACAAAAAGAGGGCGCTTTCCTGTATTGCACTGAAAAAAAAGGACCTAAGATAAGAGCGTCTTCTCTTAGTCTCTTAGGTTTCTTCCTCCCGCGCCTGTTAGCTGTAAACGCCGACTACTGGACCAACATTCACACACAAATGCCATACATAATTCATTAAGTACATATTTGAGTGTCACGACGACTTTTACAAAGGCTTGAACAAAGCGATTACTTATTAAGCCATTGTTTGATACAGATTAAAATTTAATTTCAATTCAAAGTCAATAATTAATTTTAATCTTACATTTTATGAAATTCATAATTTTTCAGTCACATATTTTATCAATTTTTATTAAAATTTACTTAAAAACTAATTTTAATCTACAACAAATAAGTGCTAAGCCTTTAAAATCATTTTCTTTATCCATTATATAAGCAACATATACACGTGCAACTGTCACTCATTGCAGCCCAATGTAACAGTAAATTACAATCCGTGTTATACAGAAACAAAAATAACATTAATCGCACTTTATTACTTTGGATTGCTAAATGCAGTCACTTTCAAATCCACCATGTTTCTATATGCAGACAGATGCAGGATAGCAATCAAACCAAAAATTCCACAATAGTCATAATCATGCAATTCATACTTAAATTAACAATTATTTTACATGTGTTGACCTCATTTTTTCATTTTGTTTTTTGTAAAGGGAGGCTGGCCAATAGACCCAAATCCTCTTACATGTAGGCCTTTGTCCTAAATCGTTAAAGCACGTGGTCAATCTCATGTGGTAATGAAGGTAACCGTGCACACTTCAATGATCAAGTCAACCTTTGTAAGAATAATATTTGAGTGTGGGACGTGCTTAAGACGTAAGCCACTTAAGTAAAAAAGGTTCGGATCGGGGGTTATGTATGGAATAGAGAGAGCAAAAGTTATATGTTAAGAATATAAACTTGAATTACCTGTGAATGGCACAATGTTAAATGTTGAAGCACTCAAGTTTGGAGATAATCATCACGTCTAGATTGTTGACATGGTCAATTAGACCCAACCAAATTTTAGAGTATGCTATAGATTAACATCTCAAGAAAGAAAGAAAGAAAGAAGTATATATGTGGAAATGTAAATTACACGAGTGTTAAAAGAAAAAAAAATGATCACTAAGGGTCGAGTTGGCACAAATTTGAAAAATTTTCCTTCTTTACAATTTTTTTTTTTCCTGCGAGTCTACGTGATGATTAAAATTGACTATAAGCATATTTTTGAATTGATTGTACAATTTACGCTCATTGAAATTTTAACAAACTATCTAATCTTGTTGAACTTGATAGTATTATTTAATTGTGCTAGTAGATAATCCTGTTCTGGACAAGCAAAAGCTTAATTTTGAGGGTATTTGATAAGTGTGTTTTCACACAATTATAAGAGGCTTAAACAAGTTTTAAATAGATGAAATGAGCGGATTTCTCACAATTATGTAATTTTTACCTTTATAGGTCAAAATCCCCCAATTGAAGGAGAACGTGGTAAGAGGAAAAGAAAAAGGACTAAAAGTGTTCAAGAACATGAATCAAGGGCATAATCAAAAGAAAATTTAAAACTCAAGGACCAAATTGTACAAAATAAAATTTGAGGGACCTGACACGCAATTAGTAGAAACTTGAATAGCAAAATGGACGAATGTAAAGGCCCGCATGCGCGTGGGACAAGCCCAAGCATGTGCGGGCTGCTCCAGCCAATGGGCAAAACGTCCATTGGCTGTGTAATGCACGCACCAAGAATGCCGGGCTGCGCGTGCCAATTTATGAGGGCATACATTATGCCCCATTTTTGTAAGTTCTGAAAGTTTTGAGGGCTTTTTGGGTAATTTTTTGGTACAATTTTAGGTAATTTATAAGCCAAATTTCAACCATTAGCCCCATCATTTATTACATACTTTCATTCACTACATTTAAAGGCAAAAGGCTAGGGCACAAGGAGGAAGAAAGGAAGAGAAAATACAAGAAAAGTGTAGGGATTTTAGAGAAAAATTAAGACCAAGCAAATCCTCTTTTCAACAATCCAAGGGACAGGCATTCTACATTCTATCTTGTATTTAATCTATTATTTTCTTCAACTTGGAATGTATTTCTCTAACTTTTCTCATTTTATCCTAAATTGATAAGAGTTAAGTTCTTAATGTTGGGATAATTGATGTAGTTTAATCTAACTTTATTAATTTCTATAATTACTTTGTAATATTATGTTATTTATTTTTATGGGTATTTACTTTAATACCTTTCACTTATTTGATCATTAAATGAATGTGTTGAGTGATTTTACAATCTTTGAGAAATTATTGTACATTTATTTGTTCTTTTAATTATTTAGTAGAGTTTTTGGTATTTTCATTATTTTCAATATCAAAATTTTATTCTGTATTTTATGGTTAGAATTAAATTAATTATAGTGTAATTAAGTAAATATTTCTCTTGAGATCGACAACCTAAACTTATTAGTCCACTTTATTACTTGTATGCAATTCGTGCGCTTGCGGTACACAATTTTTTTGTGAACAATGACTTTATTCAAAAGATCATGAACAAGGTTAGGAATAAGAGCTCAAGCTGGTTAGATAGATATTATCACATGTGGGTCGAATAAAATTGTTGAGGTCAGTTTTATCCCATATCACATCTTATTCGCTTCAAATCATGTAGCATGTTAAGATTGTAGTAAAGAAGTTGAAGAATATTTTCGCGAGATTCATTGGGATTCAAATGATTAGGTATACAAATTACACTCTAAGAGATGGAATGAACTTTGCCTCTCGGCTATGAGGGTAGATTGAGCTTTAGAAGGCTACGAGACATTGTTGAAACATTCTCCCTGAAGCCTTGGTAACTTTTAGCTCCCATCGATCCTTGTGGGCTCAATTCTTACTAGGTAAATATTGTAAGGCACTCATCCTCTCCTTGCATCTATTCCATACTCAACTTTACCGATTTGGAGAAAGACTGAAGCTAGTAGGTCCATAGGTTAAGTCTCACATTGCTTAGCATTTTAGTGTGGAACACGTTTTCTTTTGGCATGATCGTTGGATGTGGCACTCTACTCTAGCATCCTTATTCCCACATACTCATCACACGAAAGCTAGGGTACATGATTTCTTTGATGACATTGGTTGGGATTTCGATCGTTTACTATAGGTGTTTTCATCCCTTATGACTAAGCAAATTGGGAGCCCTTTTTTTCTGATGTACCTTGTCGAACTATGTGGAGGGATATACCGGACAATAACTGTGCTACCAAATTTGTATGTCGGTCATTCAGTATAGACGATTGATATGTAGTGTTTGATATGGAGTTCCGTTATACCTACTAGAGTTTCATTCTTTAGCTGGAGACTATGGTAGGTTTTACTACCAGTAGATGTTATTTGACGACGAATAGGCTATCATTTAGCCCCTCGATGCTAGTGATGCATGAATAAAGAGACCATCCCTCACTTATTCATATGTAGTAGCATATTCGATTAGGTATGACACCACTTAGCCGATACGTGTCAAGTACGACTTCAATCGGTGTAAGGAAATGTAGCATCAATTCCAGTTATGAAGATTATGATGCCAGGTTATGGCCATATTAACACAATCATTCATTTAATGATCTTTTGGTCATTATGGATGACAAGAAATGATGCAAAGTACACAGATATCACTATTGAGCCTCGACGCATCATTTGGAGGGTCTATCATACTCTCTCTAGGGCATTTATTTTATCTTGTCCATGGGGATCTTGATATCACCACACTATTCAGTATCTATCTAACTCTTATCCCCATCTCCTTATATTAGTGTATTGGTGCACTCCACCCGTAGGATCTCACAAGATCATTACCGATGAATGCATATTATTCATTACCAGACTTGATGCCATATTCAAGTATTTTCTTCTCTTTCGGATGTTGCCCTATTCCTAAGGTCAACCTACAAGCTATTTTAGATTGGATCCCACTAGCGCAACCTTTTTAAATATCGGACTGTGAATATAGGCAAATTCCCCAACTTTCACTACTTCATTAGTGGTGGAGGATCATGATCTATTCAAGAAACTCTCAAACACATCATTTATCACTTCTTATTCGATAGAGACATGATTTCCAACGCTTCTATCAGAAGTATAGGACATGTTAGAAAAATACCGATCATGGGTCGCCAATGTGGAATGACCCGACCCATAAGTTATTAAAAGGATTGGAGGGAGTTTGAATTTGAAATTCAAACACAACTCCCTACAACGACCATTAACTCCCACAAAAATTTCCATTCATTATGAATTGGAAAATAGAGGGAAGAAGATGACATGAAACATGGAGTGAAAATTCGTATGGGATTTTATACCTAAATTGGAAAGTCCTTAAAACCATATTTTTGGCACGAAATCTTACGAAATTTGACACTTAGATTGTGGATAATAATCCCCTTCCATTGTGATCGGAATTGGAACCATTAGAGAGCAAGGAAATGTAGATTTTGAAACTTTGGGATACAAAGTGATTCAACCATGAAAAGATCCTGAAATTCATCATTTCAAATAAATTTCTTGACCGAAAATTCATTTTAAAGAATTATACGAATACTAACATTAGTATTAGAGCCATAAAATTTGTTTCCCTTGCATATTATCTTACTGCAAAAGGAATAATATGTTGAAAAATGCATTTATACCATTTTTTTAAATGCATTTTTGTTGAAGCTTAAATCATTGTTAATGGCATGTCATGAAATATGCAAGATAAATTCATGAAATTTTTACATCATATTTCTTATATGATATGGATCATATCTGCAAAGTTTGGAAATTTTTGGTTTTATAAATTTGGAGAAAATCGAGACCGTAAATAAAATTGCAAAAATTTTAAATATTTATTGCCATCTGCTCGTTCATCTTGATGCAGTAAGATTAGTATAATTAGAAATTCCTTTCTATAAGCTTTCTAACCAAATAAAAAACATAAATTTTGGACTTAAAATGAAGGAGTTGTGAGGTTTTCAAATTTTGGATAAAAATCTGATTTTTTTGTATTAAAATCGATAAAATTCGAAATTTAATCACATGATAACTTCGTCCACACTGTGTTTCACGATTCCTATTTTGTATGGATTGATATATATTCTCGATATCTTTCCAATTGTATAAAGAACGTAATTTTTGGCATTGAATTGAATAAGTTATGGCTTTTCAAAATTTTGACGGAAAATTGAAAAAAAAAAACTGCAATTTTTCTTTGACGATGAACAATATCCCACGAAAAAAAAGGGGTAGAAACCTGAAATGTTGTCGTAGAGGTGAGTGATTCCAAAATTCATTTTGAGAAAATTGTATAGTGATCCCTTAAATATTCAAAAATGCAATTTCAAAAATTGCATGTTGCTCCCTTCACTTTTGAATGTTGCATATTGGTCCCTTAAAT
>CAIGRB010124210.1:16597-27967 GCA_903798255.1 Fraxinus quadrangulata | reverse complement strand
AGGCCCTGTTTGTCATTCATTTTATCAAATATTGTTTGCTACAGTACACAATCTCCACGACATATTCATTCAATAAAATATTATATACACAACCAATAAAATTACTTTACTTTTCAACCACACATTCTTTAAAAAATACTATTCATTACTTCATTTTTCTCCCAATAATGGGAGACAAACAGGCCCTAAGAATTCACCCTGACAAAAAAAAAAAAAGGTCATTATTGAGTAGATGATAGTCTTATACTTTATTTGCACTACTACATATTCAAAATAATATTTAATCCAAGAAAATTAAACAAATTTCCTATACTATCTTTCCCAATTTTTTTTAATTTTTTTTTGTCATTACTGGGCTTTTAAATTTTATTGAGGCCCAAGACCACTGCCTAGGTAGCTTTGGGCCTAGACCAAGTCTGTTTAGACTAATGGGTTTGACTTCAATCAGACTTTTTTCTGCTACTTGAAAAGATTAAATAAATATTACCTAATCCGGAATTGTCAAAATCTTATTTGTTAGAATTCGAACAAAAATTATGTATGTTGATATCACTAGTTATGAATAGGGAAAAAGATATTATATAACACAATATGAAGTAGCAATCACAACACAATGACAACTCAAAGAAAATTGGCCGATGAATGAAAACTTTATTAATAATAAAAAAGAATAAAAAAAATATTGTGTTTCTAATACAATTCCAACTCTCTCAAAATCATATGAAAGTCAAGAATCACGTGGACTATATATGGACCCAAAATAATATGTTATGGTAGGAAAGAAAATAAAAAACCACGTCAAAAGAAGAAAACAAAATTTTCCCCAAATATATATGCCACTTGAGCGCTAGGCAGGCTTCAAGGTTCTGCTAATTATTTGACGATGACGCTCGAGCGCCATAGCTTGTGGTCAGCTAGCGAAATTGCGACAAATTTTTCTCTCCAATCCATAATCTGATCTCTTTAAGACCACTTAAACCAAAACTCCAATATCTACTAGAATTTGAGTTAAACTATAACAAATCTCCACTTGAACCAAATTTTACTGCAACAAACAAAGTTTCAAAATTTCTCCATCCGGATACAAATTCAACTACAAGGAATAAACCAATGACTTCTCTCCAACCAAAAATTCGCATACTCTTCCACAAAATCCAACTAGAACAAATCCAATTAATTGAATCTAAGCGATGCTCAATAAAATTACCTCAGGGGCCAAAACTTGCACAAATTATCACCAAGGATAAAATCACAAATAATTTAATAGTTATCAAACAAGGCCGAAGCACGCTTTGAAACAGAATCAACAAAACCCAGTGCTCTTGTTGAAAGTTCTTGGCTAGACTCAATACCTTTAACACATTTAAAGCATACGCTACTAAATTAGTTTTCCAGTACCTCTGTGGAGGCCAATATTTTTAATAAGTTCGTCTCTAGAAATTGAATACAATTGCATTGCTAGTGGTAGCGGCAAAATGACATTATCCAAGGCCTTTAAACTCAACTAAGATGTATTTTTCAACATGGACCACAAACAAAACTTCAACGGTACTTCACCAAACTGAATATCCACTAAAGTACTACACATCTACTAATTGATCTTCAAAGATTTTGCACAACCTTACAAGACATATAATTGGGACCGTCGCTGCCCTTCAACACAACATGGGTACCTTAAAAAACATTCAGTGCTCTTATCTTAACTAGTAAACTTGTACCCTTTTGAATAAAGAGTAGTCAATAAGATAAGATTTCTCTTCAAATCTGGAACATGTCTCACTATATCAAGAGTTTTGACTGTCTCATCCAACATCTTAAGTTTGACCCTTCCAACACCAGTTACCTTACAGGGTGCAATGTTATCCATAACTACAATATTTTTTGAAACTTTTTCATATGTTGAAAACAAATCCCGATTGGAACATATATGAAAAGTGCAAGCTCTGTCAAAAATTCATTCCTCGTTAGATTTGAAATCGCAGTAAAAAATAATCAAAAGTTCTCCTTCACTCAAATAATTCTCGACAACATCGACTTTGCCTGAAGTATCTAGTTGCTTTCCCTTCTGATTTGCAACCAATTTTTCTTTATTCTGCAACTGTAGCAAAATGCTTAATTTTCTCCTTTGAAATAAAGTGTTATAAATTTCTTCAACGGTGAAAGTACCACATTTGTATAATATTGTGTCTGCAAATGACAAGTATAAAACGGACAACAAACACAATAAAATTAATCCCAAATCCTTTTCAACATACTTAACATCTAAGGTTTCCAAATCATCGACAATTTTTTTAAAGATAGCAGTGTGGTTTTCTAAGGATGTACCTTCGTAATACGGTGAGAATATAAACGTTGCTTCAGGCACAATTTGCTTGTTAGACTCTTAGTCATGCACAATTACTTCAATTTCAACTATAACGCATCTACAGTTTTCTCTTTCAAAACGTCATGAAGAATATGATTCGAAAGATGAAAATGAATTTGAGAAAGAGCCTTTCGATCGTTACGTTGTTTCTCCTCCAACGACCAATTTAGGGGTATCTTGTCAAATCCCAACAAAATGTCGTCAAAATCCATCTGAACGAGCACTGCTCACATTTTCACTTGCTACAACGAGAATCTAGAGTTGCAATCCAAATGCGGAATATCATACTTCATGGTTTTCATCAAGAAGAACAAAAAACCTCGAACCAATCAAACATTAAGTTCTGATACCATTCGTTAGATTCCAAACAAGAATTATGTATATTGATACCACTTGTTAGGAATAGAAAAAAGGGGATTATATGACGTATATGAAGTAACAATCACAATTCAAGAACAAATCAAAGAAAATTGGCAAATGAATGGATGATTTATTAATAATGGAGAAAGAATATTGTGTTTCTAATACAATTCGAACTTTTTTAAAGTCATACGAAAGCCAAGAATCATGTGGACTTTATATAAAACCCAAAAGAATATGTTATAGTTGGAAAAAGGGTAAAAAAATCACGTCAAAAGAAAGAAAGAAAATTTTCTTGGATATATATGTTGCTCGAGCATCAGGCAATAGCCAACGTTGTGCTGATTATTTGACGACGACGCCGAGCGTCATAGCTAGTAGCCGCTAACGAAATTGGGATAACTTTTTTTTTCCTGATCCATTATTTGATCCCTTCAAGACCACTTCAATCAAAATCTCAATACCCACTAAAATTTTGGGTCAAACTACAACATTATTTATGCCCTTTGGTTTGGTCAAATCTTGAAGGATAGGAAGAATGCATGGACTATCTAGTTCCTTCGCACTGTGTGCTCAAGAAAATTGGTTTTCACATTGGTGAATTATCATCGGCCGGAGCATTGTGAAAAAATTAAGATCAATCGAATCGAACGTTTAGATCCAACAACACCTTAGATGTGTATAATGCGGAATCAAAATAATTAATCAAAAGCAATAAGTCGCTTTTTTATTATTTATAGATGATTAAATTAAATCTTAAGTATCAATCATGTAATATAAATCAAAAGCAAAATGAAGGAAAAATCCCTTTAAAAACTCTTTACAGGGGTCAAAAACCTCTTAGCAAACTTTGTCAAAACAATTCACTTTTATGCATTCTTTTCTTGGACAATTTCGTTAATAAACTTTTGATTAATTTGTGGATACAAGTAAAATATGTTGCTAACTTTTCAAAACTGGGTGACGTGCTCGAAATGCATGAGTACGAGTCCAAAGTGGGGCTTATGGGGGGAGGGGGGGTTTGACACTCATTCAAATAAAATCATTAGCTCGTGTGTAGTTATTTTTTAATACAACGATCTTGTTATATTTATTTGTCTTTTTAAGATTCGATTCGAAGTATATTGTCTACGAACGTGCTACTCAGCTAGGGTCAAAGACAAGGTAAAATACAGGGTTTTGAAATTGTTGATGTGGCATAAAGGAATGGGGTCATAAAATACTATTTTGCCCTTACTTACTATTTTTGCAAAACATATACTTATCTTTTAGTTGTTAGGTTGTTCAGGGTTATATCTTACAATTCTTCCGTTTGGATTGTCGGTTCTTAGAACTAATCCTGGAAATCTTAGTTCAATATTTTCTTGTAACCAAATCAAGTATTGTTGCTGTTCGTATTGGCGATATCTAATAGTTTTTACTATTTTATCCCACTTTTCTGTATTATTTTCTTTTCTAAGTTCTTCAAGGAATATCCTAATTTCTCTAGATCTTAGTTCATTGGTATTATCTTGGATTTTCCTAAATCTTTTAATATTTTCTCTTTCCTCGTGGTTCATTAATTTAATCAGAATTACTTTTTATACTGTATTCCTTTAACCTTTCAATTTGTTCTAAATATTCTCTATATTTTGTTAATTTTTCAAAGGCTTTATGTTGATTTTCCTTAGTTATATATTCAAAATCAATTCCTTCTGAAATCTCTTCTTCTTCTATATCTTCGTATTCAGTTACGATATCTTTGATCTTTTTTATTTCTTTATAGTTTTCTACATGATCAAATCCTATATTGTATTTACAAGCATAATCTATATCAAAATATATTTTTTCAAGTTTTTCTTGGCCAACAGGAAGTATATTTTCAGATTTTTCAACTATACTTAGTAAAAACGAAATATCTTTTTCATTCAAATATAATTTAAAGTAATAATCATTAGATATAGATGTGGATGCTTGTGAGGTATACATAAATCAAAGTATAAGCATATGAAAGCATGTAAATAACTTACAGTAATCAATGAAAATAACTAAGCTTTCCCTCCAACATGTTCTTATAGTTGCTTTGCATGTACTTAATCAATCTTCTGAATCAGATGAATATTTAAAATGTTTGAAATCATTTGGGTCCACAACTGCTTTCGCAAAAGACTTTTTAATTAAGGTTGCATTTCTCACTCTAGAGAACTAGCCGTGTTACCACAAATGCTATCTCACAAAATTCAGAGTCTCTATTTTCACATCTATTCAAACTCTTTTCAAAATCAAGTTCTTACTTAGAACGAAATTTTAAGAGATAACTCACACACAAGGTGCTACAATTTTGGTTAGAAAACTGTCATTTTCCCCTTAAACATTCCTCAAAAATTGTACTTTGGCATGACTAACATCCATTCAAAAACAATATTTTGAAAATCTTTTAAAATCTCTATCTGTACTACCGAGGAATTATGATAAACTTAACAAAATCCTTCTAATAAATCTTTGTTGAACATAACAAACTTCATCTTAATATTCATAAATTGAAATAGTACATGCTTGCACCCTATATTTACATACATTTGCTACTCACCTTATGAAGTTTAGAACTCCATAAGTGATTACCTTGTTACAAGCTTTGCTATCTTTAAACTTTTTAATATTTTTGAATACAAGTGGTGTATACAGATTACAAAAGATTAATTTCTAGAGAGATGTCCAGAGATTTTCGAATGCTTGAACACTTGAACATTCTCTCTTATATTGAGGTCTTTCCTTTAGTGATAAGGAATCTTATTTCACGGGTATCTAGCATTATCTTTTTCTTCCATTATCTTCTTGTTGGGTAGTGTTTACTGGCCTTGTCTTTTTAGTTGGTCCATCTTTTCTAGCTGGTAGATGGAGGACCGTAACTTTTTTTTGCACTACCTTCTATCTTCTAGTGACCACGATTTTTCTTTAATAAAGTGCTTTATTGAAGTATTGATAAAGGGTCACTTATCTTGTCTTCATCACTTTTTCATTCTCGAATCAAAGAACTTTGCGAGAAATTCTTCACTATTGAGAGATGCTTGACTCATATCTTCCACTATGTAATGGTCACAATGATAATCACTGTAATCCCAAAGTATCTTGCATAGTTCTTTCTCCATATCTTCTGATCCATTTACTTAATCTGTAATTATAGTGGATAGTAAGTGATCAAAAAAAAATATATCTTCTTCTTTTGTATCCTTCCTAACATTGGAATAGATTATATATTCTTCAAAAGGATAAATCTATATTTTTTCTTTTTCAGTAATTAACTTAGTTACATGTTCAAATATTTCTTTATACCCTTTACTTTCTTGTAGGACATCATGTTGATAATATCTTGGTAACCATTTTAACAACCTTTTGACTGGTTGGTAAATAATGTTGATTTGTAAGTCCCATTTTGATAACATGGAACGATGGTTGCATATGTTGAAGAACAGGATCCCATTCCATAGTTGAGTGGAACCTAATATAGATATTTGTACTTTTGATAACTTCAGTATATCTTTTGACAGTCTTTTTGACATTCATTGGAAGTTGGGCCATTTCCCCGAGGTCTTTGCTAGGATATATACAAAGTATATTCCCTAGTTCAAAGCAATTTTGTACCCAGTTGGCTGGTGCTCTTGGATAAAAGTTTATCTTGTTATATCTTCCGTAGTGAAGAGTTTTCATCCACTTTCATATTTTCAAGTACCAATCGGATAAAACATTAAAAATAACAATAAAGAATATTACTTTTTCATAGTTATCCTTTTTAGGAATTTTAACTCAATGATATATCTTGACAATATCCTTTGGATTAATATTTTCAATAGTTAGTTTAGGGAAGTTTTTGCTCGGTGAAGAGCTAACTTCGTTGTTTTTAATATCTTGAATATTTTTCCTAATGGGAATCGTCATATCTTCTTTACCAATAATATGTTTAAGTATTCCGGGTGAAGGGGTTCCTATTACCTTCTTTTCTTTCCCTTTATCCTCGAGAAGAGAGCTAGTATTCACTGGTCTCTATGAAGGGATACTAGACTTGGTACAAATTTCATCTGCCTTTAAGGCTATATTCATTTTGTCTCGAAAATTATCTTGTATATTTTGAATTTGTATTTCCAAGTAGGAAACTTTTACCTCAAGTATCTGGACTTTCGTCCTTAGTTGATCTAGTTCCATCCCTGCTAAGATAATCAGGAAGAAAGTTAGATTTACCTTTTATATAGTCAATATCAAATATGAAATAGGAAAACCAAATTTGAATCCTGATAATATATCTGTTAGCAATAGATGTATCAATATTATTTTTTGAGAATGTTTTAACTTGGGTATTATCAGTCCTAATTAAGAATTTTTTTGGCAACAAATAATCTTCATATTTTTGTACTCCTCGCTTTACAACAATGAGTTCTTTCCTGTTCATCTCATATCTTATTTCAACTTTTTTGAATGTTCTCGATGTGTAACCTGCAAGTATTTCAGGATAAGAACAATTTTTTTCACATTTATATTTTTTATGATTCTTTTTAACCTTTAGTACTGCACCCCAGTAATTATCTGAATCATCAGTTTCAAGGATAAATAAATCTTCTTCTTGTGGAATCATAAGTTTAGGTAAGATTTTCAATTCCTGTTTTACATTTCTTATGTTTTCACAATCTTATTTTTCCCAAGACCATATTACATTTTTCTTTAATTTTGGAAGAAAATAATTTTTTTTACTTGGCACAATTCTCAATGAATCCTTCAATATAATTTAATATACCGAGGAAGCTTTGTAACTGTTTTTTATCTTTGATTTCTTCAGAGATAATAATTTCTCGTACTCTTTTAATAGCTTAATTCTTCATGGGAATGGTAACTTTGTAAAATAAGATCTTAGTATTGGTTTATTTTCTTAATAATCTTCTTGGTTTAATATATATAGTATAATTCTTCAAATTTACATGTATATCTTTCTAATTCACGCATATCACATATTTTCAAATTTTTCATTACTATCATTCTTTCATTGTATTCTTCTTGTTTTCTAATTTCCTCATCTAATATATATTTATGTTCTAGGAATTCTGTTCTTAAGGCTTTTTCAAGTCTTCTTAATATTTCTTGTATATTTTGCTCATTTAAGGCATTCTTATTATCTAATGTTTCAGTCATATTTTCTCCATATTTTATTCTTCTTTTTATATTTTTTGGTAGTTTTCTCCACTATTCAAATACAATTCATCTGAATGTATATTCTATAAACCCAAAGGCTGTATATGTTTCCCATTTGTTAAATTGTATAGATAAGTCTGTACTTTTTACCCATGTTTCAATAGTTTTATATTTATCTACAAAGTCAAGATCTAACCATATCCTATTGTATGGATTGGTTCATAATAAGATTTTATAGGATTTGTTTCTCTTATAGATTGTTTTCTTATATTTCTAGTGTATCTTTTCTGTGTTTTTCTATATTGATTAGTACATTCCTTATTAGGTATTTGCGTACCATAAGGATGTTCATACTCTTCATCACTACTAAATCTGTTTTTATGTTATGTAGTGATGATGGATTTGTGTTCATCTTTGTATTTTTTTATTTTTTCAGTTAACTCTTCTAACTGTTTTTTATATTTATTATATTCTTCACTAGTTGATTCTAAAAATTTTTGTTCTAATTTTTCAACCTCTGTATTCATATATTGTTTTATATCTTTATCTTTATTTTTCTGTGTTATCCTGAAATCTTGAAGTGAGTTAATTATAATTTTATCTTTTCCCTTAAAAATATTTTTTTTTTTTTTTTTATCTAAAAGAGCATTTCTTATTTGTATATTATACTCTAAATTTTCTAATTTTTTATGTACATTTTCAAAACTTTCGTTTGTAATATTTTTAGGTAAGTAAGGATAACTTGATTTTTTTTATATTTTTCAACCCTTTTTAAA
Organism: Fraxinus quadrangulata; assembly: GCA_903798255.1. Classification (NCBI taxonomy): domain Eukaryota; kingdom Viridiplantae; phylum Streptophyta; class Magnoliopsida; order Lamiales; family Oleaceae; genus Fraxinus; species Fraxinus quadrangulata. Next base: position 19,309 of record CAIGRB010124210.1, on the reverse strand, counting down.
AGTTCTTCAATTATGTTTTTTTCGTCTACTATATTTATCTTTATTTTAGGTTCGAAACCAAGCTCTGATACCAATCTCAGAGAGGTGCAGCGGAATTTTTTAGATTTTCTATTAATTTAGTAGATTCGTAAATATTTAAAATGTCACAATAAAATACATTAAATTGAATATCTTTTGTTAAAGTTTTTTCCTTCAATGATTATATCTAATTCGTCAATTCTTCTTTCTAGGTCTAAATTCTTTTTTTGTATATCTTTTTCTAGTTTGTTTGCTTGATTTGCTATATGAGCGTCTTTATATTTTAATCTAGGATCTAAATATTCTGTTAAGAATTCTTTTAGATCTTTTCTTTGGTAATTTAATACACTATATGTTGTAGTCCTTAGATCAATAAAGTCTTGTATAATATTTGGAGTTAAATCTATCAAAAATTTTGTGTTCATAAATTTTTGGGGACTTGATTAAAGTTTCTATATACTTATAGTGGCTTTGGTTGTAAATTTTATGTAAGAGTGTATTTTTGGAAATCTATTATCTGTTTTTTATTCTGAAAATGAATAGTTCTGGACAAGTAGAAATTTTATATTGTCTATGCCATCACTTTCATTGTTGTTTATGAAAGATGTGAAAAGTAGATTTGAGTTTGGCTGCTTTGTTAAAGTTCCAGATTTTGATATGCATTCCTCTAATGGCTGTGTTTGTAAATAGTGATTTTAAATTACTCTTGCAGTTTTAAAAAATACCATATTCATAGACGACTCGTGTGCGTTGCCCGTGCATTCAACTAGGGAGATTTATATATTTGGCTTGGTCAATTATGCTTTTTCAGTTATCCATCAAAAAGTCTATATTACTCTTAATAAAATGAATTCTTAAAAAATGCAAAATATATCCTTCTTTTGGAATAGTTCTAAAACTAATTTTATCTTGTATTTCTTCTAAATTGAATTTCAATATATAAATCCATTCTATGATCTAATAAATTGGAATAGTCTGTAACATGTTCATATTTTTCTTTGAGTTTATTATATTCTTCAGATAATTTATTTATATGTTCTAATTGAGATGTAATATTTTTTATTTTTTCTAACAATCTTTCTAATAAATTATCCTTCAATTGTATATCCTGCATCTTAAATATCAAACTATAAATAATAATGCAAATATCATGATAAATAATTTCTGCGATTCTCTGAGATCTTAAGAGAATTCGTTCTAATTTTAGCAAAAAATAATGGTTTTACCTTAATTTTGATCTGGATCGTTATTATTAGAATCGAGTGACCTTTGAGCTCTGAATGCAATACACTCCCTTCAAAGGCCTCTTGCCTTTACAAGATCTTTGCTATTTCAGCTTCTTACTCTCACTGTATCTTTTCTAAAGAATAAATCTCTAGACTTTGATTAAAGAAAAACTCTCTTTATTGCTAAAATAAGAAAGAAATTTCCTATTAGATCTTTTAAGAATCTATGGGAAAAAAGTTTAGCAACTCATATTTTTCTGAAAGGATTGGAATATTATTGATCTATTCAAGACTGATACAAGATGGTAAAAAGAACAGAAGGATTTCCTCTAACCTAAAGGCTTCTATTTATACATCTATATGAGGCACAATTATTAAGCCTCTTACATTATTACTTACATCACATCTCTATTATTATAGATAAGTGGAAGGGTTAATAATTAACCCTTTTTATGTCACTGCTTACATCACAGCTGTCTTCTTTATATCAAATATTTTCCTTTATTTTTGTCGGCAAGTGGGGCATTCCCTCAGTCTACATGCTTCTTGTATTGTGGACGACTTCCATTGATTTAATGAGTATCAAACTTTTCAATGTATTCTTTTAAAATTGTTGATTTTTCTCTTCCATTGTTGGTCAAGAGAGTCCATTTTTTATACTAGCATAGACATTTAAACTTCTTATCGTATAAGTTTTTGGCAATGTTATACAAGACTTTCATTCCCAAGATTCTTCGAGATTTTATCCATGACTTTGTAATTCTTGGTAGTGTTTTGTTGTTATGACCAACTTCAATATAGAAATCTCTTCCAACATATCCTATCGTGATAATATGTTCTGCAGGATATAACATTCTTCCATCAACTTCTAGACTGATTGAGTAGAAATTTATATATATTGATATTCCTTGGGCAAATTTGGAAACTTTAGATTTATATATCATCAAATTTTTCAATTTCTTTTAGATTCTTTCCTGGGTAGATAAGATCTAAAAATCCATAATCTCCTGTCATTTTAAACATCGAAGGGTCTGCATTTTTTCGGATTAATCTTGGATAAACATGATCACCAGAAGATATTAAGTATGACTCATTTTCTTCCAATTCATAACAATTTTGGCAAATGACTTATATTCTTCTTCTTTTGCTAATAAAGGGAAGTCATCATCTTCATCTGTTCTGATTCTAATAACTCTTGTATATTCATCATCTATTTTTATGGTTATTTTCTGGGGACTTGGTCCATCTTTTTTTATTTTGATGGGTTCACAGCTGCTTCCATGTTGTGTACCTGTTTGTATTTTTGGTATTTTCTATTTGGTATTTAGTGATTCGATTTGTGATATAATATCATCAAATCTTTCACTCAATTGTTTGGTATAAACGGAATGAGAGTAAGAGATTTCCATCAACAATTTAACATTATGTTGGAGATTTTCTGCTAACGTTTCAATTCCCATTTTTATAT
>CAIGRB010124196.1:5552-17784 GCA_903798255.1 Fraxinus quadrangulata | reverse complement strand
TAAATTCAAAACCATTTCAAATTTGCAAATATGACCTCTGGTTTAAAATTATAAACAGACCCTTCAATTAACTTAATTACATGACAGGTCCTTCATTTAAAAATTACAAAATGACCTCTTTTCATAATTGCAGGCGAGGGCCTACAATTTCAGAAATTGCGTCACGACTGAAAACCTAATAAAATTCGCCCCTCTTCTTACGGTGCTGCCAACGGCTGAAATAAGATGGTGCTAAGCGGCGCACCACCGGATATTGCAGCAGCACACGCGCTGTTGCTCGAAGCTACTGCGATTTCAAGCAGCGGCGCTTGTCGCTGCAACCCGCAGCGACGGCGAGCACCGCTGCAACGCACAGAAGCAACTGTCGCTGCTGCTTCCAGGTCGTGGCAGCGCGCTGCCGTGAGAGCAGCTGGTTCCTGTCGCCATGGCCCGGTGCCATCGCCGCCTGGCCGGTAATACACCATCGCCGCCTTGAATTTCAGATCCAATTTTTTTTTTTTTTAACAGATTCAAAAATATGAAAATCAAATTTTCTAAATTGCTAGAAACGTGAAAAATATCAACAATCAACTTTTTGATTGTTCTATAGTTCGAAACAATTTCTAAAACACAAAGTAGGCTCTCATACCACTGTTGAGAATTTACTTAATCATGCACAGCGGAAAGTAAACAATTTTCAATTCCCACCAAGGATCTACATTGTATTTAGATAGAAACTATGATATGAATTGTACCTTAGACGAATTCCATAAACTCTTTTGCTTATTCTCGAACTCCAATGATCACGATCTGCAATCCAAGTTGTCCAATTGTCCAGCCTCCAATGGTGATCCACACAGCAAAAATGACGGCTAGGGTTTCTTTTCTTGTGCTAGCAAAAATAATGAAAAATCATACGATTCTCAAACCCTAGTAGCATATTAATATAAGCACAAGTGGGCTCGACCTGTCTCTTAAACTTAACCCGGTCCAATATTTAATTAATCAAATTAATTAAATCTGGTCCATGAATTAATTAATCCAATTAATTAATTCAAGCCTATTAATAAGCAACTCAATTAATTAATTATTCAACACTTGTCAATTAATTAATTGGTAAATTTCATTCTTCTGGTTCTCTTTTGTGTGTGACCCATTAGGTTCCCAATCACGATGCCTAACGATGTAAATTATTATTTTGATCTAATCAAAATCGATAAATTAAAACACCCCTTTTAATTTATAACTAATTCACATTCGTCGTCCCAGATTGACATCTAACAATGTGTCAGGGCAATACATGTGACGGGAAATGTCATGTAGTGTGACAAACCAAACTTGTTCGTTTACCGTGAAACTATAATCCTTTCGTCAATATGATCCGATCAATTATGAGATATGGATATGTGTCAATCTCGTTTATCGATCATATCTTTTATCCTACTGTTAAGTCGATGTAAGTCGAAAATTCTTTTTCGACTTATGAGTTCACCTTGGCCAAGGATTTCATTATCAACTTAACTAGATAAAATATAGATCATAATCTCTTACTATCTAAGAGTGACGAATCCTCTATTGATCATTCACAACCTTCATATGATTCTTGACATACCCGAACGATGCCGTATTAGCGACTCTTGGCAGAGCAACATCCAACATCACCAAAGTATGACTATCCTCATATAAGGTACTATGATGACCTCAAGTCAAAGGACCAATTCCACTACCGAACGTTAGAGATTAACCACTAACACTCAGATAGTTATCCATGTGGAATCTCCCAGTGGGTCTCCAATATTTTGTTCTATAACAAAATATCCACGTGTTCATTTAAGTGTCACCACACTTTAGCTTGTGAGATCAGCTACTTACTTCACAAGTAAAAATGACACACGTGATGGTCTATCCGTAATAACGATATCCGTATCTCGTTATTACTTCGACCACGGACGATTTAAGATTCAGTCATATGTAATTTGTATCTCACAATCACAACTCCTTGTGATTAACAAATCATCAAGACTTGAATCTACGGATTCTATTATTTAATTTATTAGAATATAAATTCAATTAAATAATAAATATTGCCATTAAAATATATCGATTATATATATATATTTTAAAGTGTTTATGTCCCAAGTTGATTGGACCTAGAGTATAACACATTTCACGTACTTTTTAGACCTAGACTTTTGATTTATCATTCCTCTGTTTCCCATCTTTACCTTTTATTGGAAATTTTTTTAAACACCTTCCTCTATTCTCATCTTTAAGAGCATAACACAATATTGGGACTTCTCTAGAATCTCTTATGCAGACTTCTTCAAAAAGAATAGTATCGTGAACATCAGTGAATTTAAGTTTCGCGTTGCCTTTCGGTAGTGATGCCATAGGATTAGTGTACAAACCTCATCATCAAATTTAATATCGATGGAGACAAATTGATTGATAATTGTAATCAGTTTATTGAGATGTTCTACTACTGAAGCACATTCATCCATCTTCAAATTAAATAATTTTTTCATCATATGTACCTTGTTACATATAGATGGCTTATCATACATATCAAACAATACCTTCATCAAATTCGTCGTGGTTTCCTTTATCGTCACATTGTGGTCCTCAACTTGGCAATAATTACTTAATATAAATTCCTAAACAGTAGTTAATGAATTAGGCTCCACAAACATTATATACATCTCCCGAAATATATAACTATAACACATAAACTATGTTTTTTCAAAAATTACAAAAACCTCTATACAAAAAGAAATCTACATGTTGTTGTTATTATTATTATTATTATTATTATTATTATTATTATTATTATTATTATATCCTTGTGATATTGTATGTGAAAAAGAATTCTCTCTTTCATTTTTCTTAATTTCAATTTAGACAAGAAAATTGTGTTTTAACTTTAAGAAAGTTCCTCTTTTTTTTCTATTTCTTTCTTTTCCTATTGCAAAATTGGTTACAACTTAATAATTTTTTTTCAAAAAGAAATTATTTGAAAGAATGTACAACAAATTAATACAAAAATGTTTGCTACAAAAAGGTAAGAAAAATCCTAAACACTTTTAATTCATGCTTTCATTTTCTTATCTTTCATATAGATATAAGAAATTAATATGAGAGGATAGACTTAATTGGCATCAAGAGATTTTTTAATTAACTTAAAAACATTAATCAACAAGAATATGCACATATTGTCATGTTATTAATTTACATTAAAACGGATTACTAAAAGGGATTCTTTGTTTTAGTAACCTTATCATCTAAATTTTCAAAAGCTAATAGTTTGATCACTAAAATTGTTCGTTTAATTAGTTAATTAATATAAATTCTCCAAACAAGTTTTTTTATTCGATTAAAATTAATATTAATTGACACTAGATTGAATACATAGTTCTCATGGGAACGATACTTTACTTTCTTCATTTTATTATTTGTTCCCGATACCGTACATTTGTGAAAAATCAAAAGATCAAGTTTTTGGTGTCACATTCGGGGAGTATAGCATTTAATTAGTTTTAACTTTAATCTGAATTTTTATTGCTTTATTAGTATTAATTTCATATTAGAAAATTTAGGATCTTGCATGAGTTCGAGGCATGGTGATCTTACTCAATTTGATCCAAAAATCGAACGAATATTCAGATTGAGAAGAAAAGAACAAATGGAAACACACCAAAAATAGCAAGCAAAATCAATGGTAGAAAATACACAAAATCATGTGTCCGTTGTGTTGAATGTAAATGCAGCACATCCGGCTATAGTTGCAGGTAATGAGAATGAGAGATTAAGGAGGGAATACGTAGTTTCACCAGTGGTCGAAAGCCAATCAAGCATAGTTTATCCAACAATCAGGCAAGCTAATTTTCACTTGAGGACTAATGTAATAAATATGTTCCAAAATACATTACAGTTCTTAGGGATACCGACTCATAATCAAAATGCTCATATCTCGAGATTTTTGGATATGTGTGTGACAATTGAATATTCATGAGTTTTTTGCGATGAAATTCGGTTGAAGCTCGGAAAATAGTTTGCAAAGTTCTTGATAATATTTAGGAAGCTTCATGCCAAGATTCCATTAATTAAAGTCATAACTCAAATATCAAGCTGTGCAAATTTGAGGAATACCTTTTTCCTTTCTTTTCTGTCCCTTTATGTTGCTAATTATACTTTAATACATTGAAGACAATATCTAATTTAAGTTTTGGAGTGAAAAAAATATTGATTTTTTAGTTTTATTAGTTATGTGTGATTGTGTGCTTATTTATTTATTATACATGAAAAAATACAAAAAATATTGCAAAAATTAAAAAAAATCTTCAAAATTATATTCTTTTTAATTTGTTTCCTTGCGTGGTTAGGTGATCTTGTCGACAATAATGAATATATTTAAAATTATGTTTTAATTTATTAACTGTTAACAGGGTACATGATTAAATTAATTGATTCTTATCCATGTAAAATTTGATACTTTTGCACACGAGTTAAGTTTAGCATTATGAAGTGATAAATTGATTAATGTGCTTGATAGATTGAAATATTTGAACTTAGATGCTAAACAAAAAAAATTACTACATTATACAACCCTTAGACTAATTTATTATAGTCAGGGATGATGGAATTATTGTAGGAAAGGATTCCATGTGTGTAAGATCTTATGGGGATTTTCTAATGCTTAGAAGATGAGAATTAGATAAAAATTATAACTTAGTGGTCGATTTTTTAGAATATGTTTAATGAAGAGCATTGCACTAATCATGGCGAAGAGAGAGAGAGAGAGAGAGAGAGAGAGAAGTTATCTCTTTGTAGAACGTCTCTTTGTAGTTTTTATAACTCTAATGATTAAGAATATTTAAAATCTGATGCCCTATGATCTTCTGATTTGGGAGTCGTTGATCAAAAAGCTCACTATAAGGGTCATTTAGAAAGTATAATGGAAAGAAATATGCACATAATAATAATAATAATAATAATAATTTATTTACATACTACACGTCTTGATTAAGCCCCAAATACTTATTTGAGAGAATTAGATCTTTGAAAATAGATTATTAGTTAGATGAGTTTTGGATGTTGAATCAATCAAAAACTTAGAGAACCCTTATTTGATGAAGTATTAACTTGCAATTAGTGAAATTCATCTAAATTAGAGAGAGTGATGATAAGTATAAAAATTCAGCCTTAGATCACACATTGGGAAAGAGTAAAAAGAATAAGTTTTGGTGTATAAATCTTACAAGTGGTGAAAGGATAAATTTGACCACTAAGGGTAGAAAATTAAAATAACTTGTGAATTCATGACGTTTACTTAATTCTTTACACACACACACACACATACACCAATTTTGTTTAGAGAAGTTTATATTGATTTTGACACTGTGAATTTGAAGCTCTTTATAGAGTTAATACGATGATTAAAATCCCAAGGTAAAATGGCAAGTTATTTAACCAAAACTTTGTTGCATGTTTTTTTGTTGAGTTAGGTTATGGTTTTTTTTAGATCAAATGTTTAAGTTTCGGGTGTTTGATAAGTGTAATTTATACGACTATTCGAGCCTAACAATATGAGCATTTAATAGTTCTTTTGATAAATTATGACCTAATTTATTGTATATTTTGTTTATTAGGTGAAACTCGATGATTGAAAATGGAATTGAAATAAAGAAGCAAAAAATGATGAAAATAGTGAAATCCAAAGTTTGAGTACTCAATTACAACTTTCTAATAGCTGATTCGGACTACAAAACGATAATTGAAGATTATTAGAAATCAATTGGATACAATTAGAAGTAAAAAACGAGAGAAATATGTTCAAAGTATTTTCAAAATCAATCTACAACAACACAAGTTATGTTCCAAATTTTTAGTTAGAGATTGAGACCATTTTGGTATAGAAACATTCGAAGTGGAAAAATGGTATTTCTAATAAAGTTGTAGCCTTATTAGCATTTTAAAACTATTTTGAATTGCCTTAATCAGATATCGAAATAGAAAGTTATGACAAAAATACCAACAACTGTGCAGAGACAAAAATATGCACTCATGAAGGAAACTTTCCTTATTCGATTGGAACACTTCTTAGATTCAATTTTGGACGAATTTTCAGCGTACTTTTGAGGCCTATAATGAGAGTGGAATACATTAAAGTGGACATCTGGGACACTATTATTCATCAATTACATCAATTAAAGATAGGCAAATTCATTGATCTTACGAGAAAATTAAAGGCAATTTCAAGATTTCATTAAATTGAAGATTCAGCCTTATTTTTTGACAAAGTAGAGAAAGTGCAATTGAAGATTCAACAAGAAATCATTAAATAAATTCAAAATTTTAAGATTCCTCTTTATCAACTCAATTTATTAAAAATCCAGGTTATGTTATTCCAATCAATCGTGATTTCTAGAAATTTTGTAATTTTAGGCTACGATTTCTAGTTTTTAATGGATTTCAAATAAATCATTTAAAATCTAGGTATTCACAATAAGTCTTGAACTTATAAGTGACTGGCATTTTTTTTCCAGCACCGATGGAACCGACCAAAATCAGAAGAATCGATGGTTCGGTTTCGATTCCTTTATATTAAATGGATCATTTTTAGATCCATGTATCGAGAGCTGATCGGTTTCGGTCCGGTTCTTAGTACTACCTTAAGAACCACTAGTAAATTTGGTTATCCCTAGTTTCTCTTTTTCTTGGTTATATTGCACAAATATATATTAAATATTTGAACACTAGACCCTAAAATTATCTTACATCAAAATTATACTATCCATACACTTCTTCTTTCTTTTACGGTAAAACTTAATAGGTGATCAACATTTATATTTAAATAATTTTATAAATACTTTACAAAAATTCATAGATTTAATGCAAAGTTCAAGGCATGATGGTCTTACTCAATTTGATCCAAAAATCGAACGATTATTCAGATTGAGAAGAAAAGAATAGTTGAAAACACACTAAAAACAGCAAGTAGAATCAATTGCAGAAAATATACAAAATCAAGTGGCCGTTAAGTTGAATGTAAATGCAGCACATTCAGTTATAGCTGTGGATAATGAGAATGAGAGATTAATGGGAGAATGGTTTTACCAGTGGTCGAAAGCTGATCAAGGATAGTTTATCCAACATTCGAGCAAGCTAATTTCCACTTGAGGACGGATGTAATAAACATGCTCCAAAATGTATTGTAGTTCTTAGGGAGATCGATTGACAATCTAAATGCTCATATCTCGAGATTTTTGGATATGTGCGTGATAATTGAATATCCGGAGTTTTGAGTGATGAAATTCGGTTGTAGCTCTTTTCTTACAATTTGAGAGATTCAGCCTGGGAATGGTTAGACACATTCCCATCTTACAGCATCACTACTTTGAACATTTTGAGCCAGAAACACTTGAACAAATACTTTCTACCAAAAAGGATTGTCAAGTTGAGAGATGAAATCACTACATTCTCTCAACATGATTCAGGGTGTTATTATGAGGCATGAGATGATACAATGGTTTACTTCAACAATCTCCAAAACATGGTTTGTAGAAGTGGCTACAACTCCAGTACTTTTATGTTGTTCTAGATTCTACTAGCAAGGTTAACGTTGAATCTGCACGTAATGGGTCAATTATAAAAAGGATTGCGGATTAGGTTTATCTAATAATGGAGGATTTGACGTACACATGTGCATTATGATCGACTGAGAGATCAAGTGGAAAAAGAGCTGCAAGGATACACGAGGTTGACACATTGACAACTATTTCAACACAGCTAACAACACTAGTTAAAAAGGTAGATGATTGGACAACCAATCAAATAATGAAAGCAATTCAAGTAGTTGGTTGAGGCGCTCATTGCGGGCGTAATCATGAAAGTGTGGATTATAAAGTAGAGAGTCAATTTGTATAGTTAGTTGAGGATATGAATTACATGCAAAACTACGAGAGAGGCAGCAAAATAATCCAAATTCAAATACATACAATCCGGGTTGGAGAAATCACTCAAATTTCTCTTGAAATAATACCCATTTGTTACAAGGTGCACTATATCAGAATGAACCACTGGGTTTCCAAAAAAAAAACCTTCATGGGATGAAGCGTTGAGCAAAATAGAAGAGCCATTAGCTTAAGCAATGAGCAAAATGGTAGTGACATCAACTAGAACATTAACCAAAATAGTTGAAGTATCAACTAAATTCATGTAACAGATTAAGAAAAAACTTCAAATTCAAGGGACTCCTATACAGAATTTGAAAAATCAAATGGGAAAAATAGTCAAAGCACTTTCACATACATAGCTAGGGACCTGTTTAGTGATACTGAGATAAATCCCAAACAGTGGATAATGACAATAAATGTTGTGAAATATGAGATCACACTCCACCAATCAAATTTTTTGTAGTTCCACGAGAGTATGTGCCACATATCACATTCTCTCAAAGGCTTCGAAAAAGACAAGAAGGGGAAACAATTCAGGCAATTACTACATGCAATAGGGTATAGCTTCCAAAAATCACAACTAAGAGGCAGATATTATTGAATGAATAGGTACCTTCCATGAATGAGGAGCATATATGTTAGTCTAAACAATCAGCAAAAATAATTTTAGATCAAATTTCAGAAGTCTATAAGTTAAGGCAATTGATCCTATCGAAATAGAATTACCTCTTGTCTCATTTCCTCGGGGATTACAGAAAAGGAAGATCGAAGAATAGTTTGCAAAGTTCTTAAAAATATTTAGGAATCTTCTTGCCAACATCGCATTAATTAAATTCATATCTCAAGTACAAGTTTATGCAATTTATTTAAAGAAATCTTAATAAAAAAATTGAAAATGAAAGCTCGCTGAATTTGAGACCATCAAACTAAATGAAGAGCGTTGTGTATCTTACAAAATAAATTACTTCCTAAACTAAAAGATCTAGGGAGTCTCAAAATACCTTGCTCAATAGGAAATCATTATACTTTTAGTTATTTATGTAATTCCAGAGCAAGTTTAAATTTAATACATTTTTCTGTCTACAGGAATTTAGGTATGGAAGAGCTAAATGACATAATTATCTCCCATCAACTAGCGGACAAATCAATCAATTACCATCGATGAGTTGCTGCGAACCTGCTCATTAAAGTGGGCAAGTTCATATTCCCAATAGATTTCATTTTCTTAGATATAGAAGAACCATGGGATGCATCACTACTAATCTTTGTTCGATCTTTCCTATCAACAAGTCAAGTTATCATGGACGTTGAAGCAAGCGACGATGATGAGTAAGAAAAGTTCAAAATTTATATCACTATCGAGAAATCATCTCATTAAGAGAATAGTATAAAGGTTAAGGACGACGAAACAAAAGAGCATCTAAAGTGCAACATAAAAAAAAGTTGGTGGAAATAATTGGGAACCTAAGGATGAAAAAAAAGCTCTTCAAGCATGGAAAATTAAAAAAGGGGTTGGCAATGATAAACATTGTGATCAAAGTTTTGCTGATGAAGTCCACTTTGAACCACCATGATTAAGTCTTCTACAAAGTCTAGCTAAAGACTTTAAATTAAGCGTTTATTGGGAGACATTCAAATTTCTTACTCTTTATTTGCATTACATGTAATATTAGATTTCACTAGTTTTAGGCATGTTTTTATTCAAGTAAAAGGGTCATCATGTCTGTAATTAGCCTAGAAAAAGAAGATTTTATTTGAGTCAAAAACTATAAAAAGAGCATGTAACGCCTTTTTCAAAGCTCTATGGATGTAAAAAACTGGTTAACATGCTACATTCTAGCTTTTAAACTAATTTTTGACTCTTGTATTTGTTTCCCTTCATCTTTCAAAGGTATAAGCATATTGAACGGCAGTCATGCATAATACGTTGAAGAATGGAATGAATAGATCCAACAAGCTTACCTCCAATATCAAACGAAAATTCCGAGAGTATCTTCTTCCTTTCTTTTCTAACCTTTTATGTTGTTAGATTATACTTTAAGACATTGAAGAAAATGTCTAATTTAAATTTGGGGGTGAAAAAAGTATTAAATTTTTAGTTTTATTATTTATGTGTAATTGTGTGCTTATTGGTTTATTATACATGAAAAAATTCCAAAAAAAAAAAAATGCAAAAATTTTAAAAATCTGCAAAAATATTTTTTTTATCAATTTGTTTGCTTGTGAATAGGATACACTATTAGATTAATTGATTCTTATACATGTAAAATTTGACACTCTTGTGCATATGAGTTAAGCTTTGCATTATGAAGTAGTTAGTTGATTCATATACTTGATAGGTTGAAATATTCGACCCTAGATGCTAAACAAAAATATTACTACATTATACAACCCTTAGACCAATTTTACTTAGAGAAGTTTATATTGATTTTGACATTGTGACCTTAAAACTGTTTATATAATTAATACGATGATTAAAATCATAAGGCAAACTATCAGGTTATTTAACCAAAACTTTGTTACATGTTTGTTTGTTTGTTGAGTTTGGTTATGATTTCATTTGAGGACATACAAATGTTTAAGTTTAGAGTGTTTGGTAAGTGTAATTTATTCGCTTATTCGAGTCTAACAATATGAGCATTTAGTAGTTCTTTTGATAAATTGTTACATAATTTATTATATATTTTATTTGTTAGGTGAACTCAATGATTAAAAGTTGAATTGGAATAAAGAACCAAAAAGGGGGCAAAATAGTTAAATCCAAAGTTTGATGACTCAATTGCAACTTTCTAATAGTTGATTCGAACTACAAAATGATAATTGAAGATTGATAGAAATCAATTGAATGCAATTAGAAGTAGAAAAATGAGTGAAGTATGATCAAAACATTTCACAAATCAATTTACAATAGTACAAGTTATGTTCCGGATTTTTAGTAGGAAATTGAGACCCATTTTGGCATAGTAAACATTCGAAGTGGAAAATATTACGTCAATTAGATAGAGGCAAATTCATTGACCTTATGAGAAAATTAAAGACAATTTCAAGATTTCATCTAATTGAAGATTCGGCCTTGATTATTCGACAAAGAAAAGAAAGTGCAATTGAAGATTCATCAAAAACATTAAAGAGATTTGAGATTTCAAAATTTATCTTTATCAAGTCGATTTATTAATAATCCGGGTTATGTTCTTCCAATCAATCATGATTTCTAACAATCTTGTAATTCTGGGCTAGGATTTCTATTTTTTTAATGGATTTCAAAGAAATCATTTAAAATCTAAGTATATGCAATAACTCTTGAATTTATAAATAGAAGTGAGCGTTTTTTTCCAAAACCAATGGAACCGTCCGAAATCAAAAGAATCGGTAGTTCAATTTCAGTTCCTTTACTAAATGGATCGTTTTTGCAACCATGTAATGAAAACTGATCGATTTCGATCTGGTTCTTGGCACTGCCTTAAAAATCAATAGTAAATTCACGTATGCCTAGTTTCTCTTTTTGTTGGTTATAATGCACGAATATGAACCAAATATTTGAACACTAGACCCTAAAATTTTTTCAGATCAAAATTTTACTATCCATACACTTCTTCTTTCTTTTACAATAAAACTTAATGGGTAATCAACATTTAAATTTAAATAATTTTATAAATACTTTACAAAAAATCATAGATTTAATGCAACTCCAATAGGAAAAAAAAGTGTATTTTAAGTTCAAAAAAATGAGGCTCAAACAACCCCTAAATATATCTGTAACAGTGAAATACTTTTTAGTATTCATGTCATTTTAAAAATGATAAGTACCTGTTTTCCTTGTACAGAATAGAAGTTGTATTGTCAAATTTGTGGTGGCTTCTTCCACTTTCCAAACACTATTCCGCGGATTCCCCTCCGTTTTTTTATTTTTATATTTTCACACATAGTATTTCGATTTTAAAACCTAAATGGGTTTCTGGTGGAGAGATCCAAATGAACATTATATTAGCATAAAAATAACATCGACAGTACACATGAAGAGTCGCTTCCTATCAATTATGAATGCCGTCGCCCATCTCCACCCACACCCACACCAACACCAATACCAACACCAACACCAATACCAACACCAACACCAGTACCATTTTTTCTATTATAAATTTCTTCATTTATATATTGGCCCATGTTTGGCAAAGCTTAACTTTATTGTTTTAAGTTGATTAACATTTTATTTACACTTTCATAGAATTCACAATTTACTATAGGATGACCAATAAAGGCTAAAACAGACAGAGAAGTTCTCACCATTAAAAAAAAAAAAA